>JARHVA010002441.1:0-152500 GCA_037957365.1 Torreya grandis
CACTCCATAACCTACTAGAATGTGCATAGAAATGCTTTAAGTGAACATATAAGTTGGTTTGGTTTGTAAAGACCAAGAAACTTTAAGACATTGATACAAGTATGGACATAGAATTAGTTGGATATGACATATCCAATGTTGTATTCAATTTTGTAAGCACTATAAATATGATATGTAGATCCACTTGGGAAACCTTGGGAAGACTTGCATTGAGTTATAGCTCTGTCATGATTAGCCTCATACACTATGGTAGGTTTGAACTTATTAGTTGCATAGAGGATGTTAAAATTAAAGTTGTATAAATTAGTCTATGAGGTGATTTCAAAGTAGTTGATATGAAGATAGATAAGACTCATTACCCTACTCTGATAGGGAAGAAGTGGGCCTATAATGGGTGTATGACTATTAACATGGTCATGAATCAATTGGACTCTCATTAATATGACAAGATCATCATCAGTCCTCTAAACAAGACTAAGTCTAAACCTTATATTATTCTAAAAGAGCCAGACTCACCTTATGATGGTGCTAATGCTAGTTGGATAAAGGTCATAGTTAAAGGTAAACAAAAGGCTATATGAGTAATCAATTATAGTTTTCTCTACAAAAATACTATTTCACATAATTATATTCTTATCACATGATAGATCTTGGACAAGATGAGGCTAAATACCCTAGATATTCCTCAAAAGGTTGAGGAAGATGTGATATCAATGATGGTAAGATCTCCAACATAATCTGATATAAATTTTCTAAATGGGATGTACTAAGCAAGACTACATAGAACCATACCTAGAGGGTGTTATTTCATGGGATAGAGCTTCTTCAATTAGTGGAGACTTAGACACCCATGTACTCAACTAGGTAAAATGATATCATGAACTACAACCATTGTGGATGGTCTTTACAGTTGAGTGATTAATACCCTAGTGTTTTGCCATAGAGAATATTGGTGAGTTCATTATGTGATTTAAATAGCATGTACTAAATGAAACCTGAAGGGTAAGTACTCTTGACTATGTGATGAAGGGGATTATTTTAAACTGGTAGGCTATCCATCAGGAGGTTTAATTATCATGAGATGAAGTGTGAGGACTAATTTTAGATTGATTTTAGTTGCGTGAGACTGTCAGAAGAGACTGGCCTATCTATTAGGAGGGTGAATGCCTAAAACTACATGTGTATAGGTGTATTGAGGTGTGAATGTCATAGGGTATATCTCCTAGCTTATGGATGCATAGTTTCATCTATACCCTAGGTGTTTTCCCTATAACATGGTACATCCATTAGGAGTGAAGAAGAGAAATAAATCATTAGGCATAGATCCAAGATGATTTCATTTAAATGTTCATTTTTGAAAGTGATAATCTTCAAGAAATATTGCTCTACAAAATATGAAAACCTTTATATGCCATGAAAGAGTTAAATATTTAATAGCACAAGGGGAACCTAATTCACATGAAGTTATATAGAAAAACTCAAAACACATCTTGCAAATTCTATAAATTGGCCAAGGTGAGGCCAAACCATGGATTTAGCCCTAACATAAGATATAAGAGGAGGATGAGAAATCTTATCAGATAAACAGTGAGGATCACATGGATATATTGGATCTATTTGTACTAGAGAGAGAATTTATAATTAGAGCCCTTACCAGAACTAGTCACAGAGGACATAGAGGAGGAAAAGCTATGACATATATAGTTTCTAAAATGTGAAGGAGAATGGATACTCTTTGACTTCAAAATGTATCAATATCCATTAAAGAAACACATCAAATATTGGTACATAAGATTGACCCAGAATGGTGCATATCATAGACTATTAGCCTCAAGAATATATCTTGGAGGTTTTATAGTTAATCTAAGACTATAAGGATGCCTTTCCTAAAACTTTTGTAGAAGTAAAATGTGTTGATACTTCTTTGGTGGAGATGAACATAGAGTTAAAATAGTGTGAATAACTAATCAAGAAGATACCATATAGGTTGAACCCATATACAAAGCTAAAAGTGAAATTTTAACTCGATCACATGTTGGAAGTATGCATTATCTTCACAGTCAAGAAAGTTGACTAGGTTAGCCCCATGGTAGTTCAATAAAAGAAGACTAGGGAGATATGCATCTATGAAGACTATTGTATCCTCAGTGATGTTTGTGTTAATGACCCATTTCCTATTCCCTTCATAGATGAAGTTTTAGAGGTTATTATTGGGCATGAATTGTTATAATTCATAGATGGATTCAGAGATTACCATCAAATACCCATCATAGAAGAGGATAGGACCAAAACCAAATTCACCATAGAATGGGGTTTGTTAACTTATAAGGTTATGCCATTTGGACTCAAAAACACACTTACAATATTCTCTAGAGTTGTGTTAATTGTGTTCAAGGATTTCATACATGACTTCCTAGAAGTATTCTTGGATGATTGGGTCATGTTATCTTTATTCAAAGAACATTTATCAAAACTTACATTTAATGTTAGAAAGATGTAGAGCACTGCAAATAACACTAAATTTAAATAAATGCCTATTTTTCACACCTTTTGGTGTTTTATTAGGTCATTTAGTATGTAGTAAAGGAATATTAGTAGACTAAGCTAATATTGAGTTAAATGTGAATATGCCACCCCCAAGACTTCAACAAAAGTGTGATCCTTTTTGGGACAAACTAGTTATTACCAAAAATTCAACAAGGGGTATGTCATTATATCAGCTCCTTTGGAGAATCTATTATGAAAAGGAGTTCACTTTGTATGGATAGAGGATTCTTAGGCCATATTTGTTGATATAAAGCAGTGAATAATGATTTCTTTTATCCTTATTTTTCCAAATTGGATTAAACCTTTTCATGTGTATGTGTTCAGGGCTTGCCATTGGAGCATTACTCACATATCCAGGACATGAAATATTGGATCATCTTATCCACTTTAAAATTAGAAAGTTTTCAACCATATAAAATAATTATATGACCACTAATCAAGAAGCCTTGGTGATAGTGTTCACACTATAGAAGTTTAGGCATTAATTTTTGGCTACATCATTTAAATTTTTCACTGATCATCAAGCTCTATGATATTTACTAAACAAGCCACTATTGGGAGGACAAATATCACACTAGATAACTAATGGTGATTAACCTAAGGAACTCTAAGATGAGTCACTAGATGCATATTTATTCAGGGTGACTATAATTCCAAAACAACTATAGGAAATCACATAATTTCTTGAATAAGGGACATTCCCAAAACACTATATAAAAAGAGATAAGAAATAGCTGATAACTAGAACTCTTACATATAGTCTTGTTAATGGATTTTTTTTATTTTTTGGGAAAAGATGAAGTCCTATGCAAAGTTCAACTGGAGCATGATCATGCATAGATTATGGAAGAAGCACATCAAAGAGTGGCAAGAGGACATTTGTTAGGAGATGCAACTACAAGGAAGATTTTAAAAAGTGGTATTTGGTGGCCTTATTTATTTTAAGATACATAGAAAGTTACACAGCAGTATGATGTTTTATAAAGAATGGGGAAAACACACCAGCAAGATGAGATGCATTTACAACCCATGTTAGCACAATAACCCTTTAAATAGTGGGGCATTGACTTTATTAGGCCAATAAATCCCCCAAGTAAATAAAACAAGGAAAGGTACATAATCACTATGATAGATTAATTTACCAAATGGGTAGAAGCTATTGTAATTCTAAGTTGTGACGTGAAGGACACAACTAAGTTCCTCTATGAGAATATCATTACTAGGTTCAATTGTCTTATTAAATTGGTAAGTGATAGAAGAACACATTTTATGAATAAGACCATCAAGACCCTTATAGATGAGTTTTTTGATATCACATCATAACATCATTGTGTATCATCCACAAGCAAATAGCCAATAAAAAGCTATGAACAAGGTGATTTGTAAGATGCTCACTAAAATATGCGATGTGCAGTGAGATGATTGGGAGGATAGACTTTTAGCTATCGTGTGGGTGTATCACACATATTATAAATGTGTGACAAGGTTTAAACCATTCCATTTAGTCTATGGGCTTGAAGTTATGATGCCCATGAGATATGTACTTCCCAATCTATGGGTTGCTAATGTATTATGTATGGGTGATCCAAATTCATTGACTCATAGATTATTGGACTTAAATTGCATGGATGAAGCAAGACATAAAGAAGTATGGGCCCAAAAAATAAATGTGGCTAGAAGGCATGGTATGATAAAAACTTGTGAATAAATGAATTCTAGGTAAATCAAATTGTTCTTCTATATGATAGCATGTTTAGAGCTTTCCTTGGAAAGCTTCACATTCAGTGGAAGGGTCCTTACATTATCCATGAACTTTCATAACCTAGAACAATGGTCCTACAAGATTTAAAGGGGAATATTTTACCCACATGGGTAAATGGTTGTAATTTAAATTCCTATCACCATTAATTTAGAATAATATGGAATAAAGGTGTTATATCATACCAAATAGATTGTAAAGAGGTTTTCAAAGTGTTATTTTAGGATTTTTTGCATTTTCAATGTTTATTTTAGCATGTGTCAGTAAATGTAAGTGTGTGTATAGTATGTAACTAGAAGGATCCATGGAAAATTTGAAGGTTCCATTACTATGCATAACTTGGTTAAGGTATCTAAACGCATGTAGTGTACAGATAAAAATTAAGTCCAAGAAAGACACATGCATTTGAATCTAGAGTAAATAGTGTAGCTTAATAGTTAAGTCACTATATTTAATGATTAAGTATGGGGTGGGACATTGAAAAATCACTTTGTAAGAGTGATGGGTCTAAGTTAGTAATGGAATAAGTAACATACAGCTAAAGTCCCATTAATATGATAGGTCAAAATGCATCAATCACCATCATAATCAAATGTCACATAAATTAAATGCCCACCACATCATCCAAGTAGATCCATTTCATTCAAAACTCATGTATGAAGTATTAAGTGATAGCATATTTCATCAAGATTATAAACCATCAAAGGAGGTGAGAAATGTTCTGAATCGAGCATTAAGGAGACTTCATTCATATACATTGCTAAAAATATTGAGGTGTTGTCAAAATTTTAGTCAATTTCAATCTTTGATTTACAACTCCCATGCATTTTCTATATAAAGATACCAGCAATGGTTAGGTTTGATCACTCCCAACTCATAAAATGTTTTATAGAAGTATAAAAGGAGGATATGGGCATTGGTGTGGCATTATGCCAAACATGTTTCATAGATCTAGATGGTTATGAGTTTGTTCATAATACAAAGCTATTCATGTTTGTCCTAGAGACAGTTGAAGGAGTGAAACTAGCCACATTAGTATAGCCACATAGGTTCCATAATATTGATGTGGAGTGCTTGATATGTTTACCCACTTTTGGGCAATTCAGTGATGTCATGGAGGTTTTATTGGGCCACTATAATAAGGGAATGATTTACCTTTCCCAATATATAACCATCCACATTACTACTACTATGATATTTAGGGAAATAGGATTTCCTATATGAGGGAGGTCAATTTCACATTATAAATCATGAATGCCACCCATTCTTTTAGAGATATGGGAAAATCACTCTCACAGTTCCAGAGGAATTCCCCTAAAAGATATTGAAGATGTGTTGGAGTGCATTCTACCTAAATGTATTTCTCACTGATTCTGGAAGACAACCAAGGATGCCAAATATACTACCAAAGGGATCATTGACATTTCCCATCAGATGATACATCATAGTGAGGAATTAAACTGGCCAAAAAAATTGGTCAACAAACTCACTTCTAACATCAACAAAGTTTTGGCAACTATGAAATAAACCTTCTTGTTGTAGCATATAATTACACCCTTATGGGAGATTTTTTCAAGCTATCTCACTCCTAGTTATTATATTAGATCAACCCCAAGCTGTGGGTATCCTATAGTGAGGTTGAACCTCTGGAGAAGGTTGACTTCCTCTTGGTAGATCACCTAAACTACTACTTCTTCTTGAAAAAGAGATAGAGAAGGGGTATAAGGTAACTAAGAGAGCTAAATGGGGTGATTCACCAAATTAAATGATACTCAAATAAGCTTGAAAATAACATTGATTCAACATAAGATAATTTTGGTCACACAACCTCATAAACTAGCTAATTTACATAAGTGTTTCTTAAACTAGACTCACTAAATAATATATGAAGCAAAGAGGAATTTCAAAGTTCACACCAAGCATCCATTAATGGTGAAAATAACTCAAGTTCAGACCTACAACTAACTTGAAAACGCTCAAAAATAGGCAAGAAAGAAGGATAATATATATAGAAGAACACTTCTTCACAAGACCATCATGCTCAAGCTTGCTAAACACAATTCAAAGGCAAGAGATAGGTGAAAATGATCTTTATTTCTTCAAAAGATCTTTCTTACAAATTTCTATAGATTTTTTCCTTGTCAAATGAGAATAAATTGCACAAATGGGGGATAAATGGGAGATATAGGAGAAAAGGGGAAGAGAGAGAGAAGAAGCAAGCAAATAAAACTCAATAAATGAGACATAACCACCCTCCATGGATTCTCAACCACATTTAGGTTAATTAGAACTAATCATTCCTCACCAAATTAACCTTAATTAGCCCAAATAGTCTTCAATCCCTCTCATTGGCTTAGAAATACATTAGAAGTCAAAAATTTATTCAGGATGATGATGTCATGATCCACTAAGAAGGAAAAGTCTCCAAGACTTTGAAAATGCATTAAATGTTCCACTTGTACTCTCCAACATCCAAATCTATCTCCCTTGGACTTCTAAGCCCCCCTCTCCTTGCCTTCTAGAAGATGCTTGGGTAAAAGTAGGTTATCTTTCATGTTTGCTTTTTAAGTTTCTTTTCTATTTTCAATTTTTTGTTACTCCTCCAACCTGCAACAAACTCCATGATACCTACAACTTCAATAGACCCCATTGATGGAAGTCACAAGCTTGAGTCACCTTCAACCAGTTACCCTAAAAAGTGCTCCCAAAAACATTTGGCACCCTAAAGACCAATTATGGACCTGTAGAAGACTTCCAAACATCCATGTAATGCATATTAGGAATAAAATGAAGGTTTAGAAAACCTTCAAGACCTGTAACAATGGTGGAAATCGCCATTAAACCTACAACATTTCATAAAATGTCAAAAAACTAGATTTTTTACCCTTTAGCTCAGTTAGACACCCCTAAATCCCTTTTGAAAAGATATAAGTTCCATATAATGATGTTTTAGGTCATATTAGACCTCTTATGTGGTTTTAGACCTTTTATTTCTTTGTTAACTTAAAAAAATAAGTAATTTTGAACTATTTTGGGCCTCCTAGGCACCCAAACATGCTAGATTATTCTAAAAAATAGGTTGGTTAGGAGATGTTAGTAGTACTCTACACATTCCATGTGGTTTATAAGCAAATTTAGGCCATTTAATGGACCTATGAGTCCAAAAACCCAAAATTGGTAAAAAAATTCCTTTGCAAGCTCAAATAGGCTCACCTTCAAGATGATTATACATACAATTAATAGACCCATTCCACCACTTATTCTCATTTATTTATATTAAATATACCCCTTAAACATCCCTAAAAATATTGGGCTCACATGTGGATGATAGGAAAAGATACACACTTAAAGATGATTGCCTATAGGTTTTACAAGCATTCAAGACATGCTTACGCTCTTAGAAATTATTCAAAAATATAAAACCCTTAACC
This sequence comes from Torreya grandis, assembly GCA_037957365.1. Classification (NCBI taxonomy): domain Eukaryota; kingdom Viridiplantae; phylum Streptophyta; class Pinopsida; order Cupressales; family Taxaceae; genus Torreya; species Torreya grandis. The sequence goes on from JARHVA010002441.1 coordinate 7,738, forward strand.
AACCTAAATCCATAATTAATTTAACATACATATGGATACTTAAAAAAACTAGAATCACTTGTCCCAACTCTTCATGGTGTGAAAAAAAGAGCATCTGAGGATGGGCTAAAACTAGGTGTCTTAGGCTTGAAAAATCAAATTTATCCAAAGGACCAATTTAACCTTTATACTAATATTATTTTCTTTAAAAAATCTTTATGACACTTGAAACATCTCATGACACCATTAAAATGATCAAAACTCAACTTTGCTTATTATGCCTTTGAGACTGCTTGTGGGGTTTTGAGATTGCATGTGGGGTTTGTATGATGTTTGGAGTGATAACACTCTTTAAATATTTTTAATAGGATTAAAAACATATTACATGCTTATAAAACACTCTTCTAAGCTTGGAAACCTCAAATGCACCTTAAAACTCTAAAAAGTATGTCTACATGAATAGTGACCATTATGAGATATGGACGGGACTATGACAAAACAAAGAGCACTAGAAATAATAATATGACCCTCTAAATATTATTTATTGATATATTAGGTCATAATTACAAATATTACCAAGTTTCAATTCTTTTTGATGTGTACTTTGTCTTATAGACCTTTTTTACCAAAATTTAACTTGAGCTGCCTGCATGCTTCCTCCATCCCAAAACTTGTCTTTCTTCAAACTTTTGAATAAAAAACATAAATTTGATAAATTATATAGGACAATATATGTTTTTAAAATCATATTATACAATTTTAAGACCTCTCTAATGCCTAAAATCCTTCTTGGCATCCATAACTAGTAAAACTTCATTTGGCCTCTAATGGTTGTCTTCTTGACTACAAGGGGATTGTGTCAAAATAAAAAGATCTTTCACTCTTTTTATGACATTTATTGTGGTATGTAATGATTTTTTATGTCATGTATATGATACATACCTAATTATTTTCTTTGACTTAACTTGTAGATGCCCTAAACTGACTGATTTCTCTAAGGTATGCTCTAATGTTGAATGTGATTTGACATAATATTGACTATACTAAAATAGTGAATAGTTCCAATTGTAAAAAAATCCTCAAAAATATATTTAATGGGTAAATTGGGTCATAATTATCCTCTCCACCAAATTTTCTTATTGGATCTTGCATATTTTGGGTTGTAGGCCCATTTTGGTAAAAGCCAGTGACATGTGTCTGTTTGGTCAGATTTCACAAATGAATCCTCCTCCTCTTTTGCCTTGGTTTTAGCTATAAAATTATTATTTTTCTTTGTAAATCTCCTGTAACCTCTCCATTCATTATTTCACTCTTTATTTTCTATCTCATAATCTTCCATGTCACCTTGTACCTTCTCAAAAAGCCTCATATGACTGTATGTCAATAGCACTTAGAGCTTAATCATGAACCTCCTTATCATATATATCATCATTTTATTCAAATATCCCATCCTATCAAGAATAACTTCCTTAGATATCATTGATTTTTTCATCCTTCCTCATGCCTTGAACATAGATTTTGGTCTTAATAGCCCTTTAGTTTTCAAGACTGTAAGTGTTTCCCTTGATGCATGACTGTGGATGGTGTTTTACCCATTGACTTGATGTCTTCATTACACAATATTTATTACTAATTTTAACTCCATGAATCACCATAATATATAATTTGACCTTCATACACCATTATCCTTAGGAAACCCTTATGATTGTGCTTTCCCTTTGTTGTAAGTGTCTTTGATTGTAGTTCTTGACTAAGTAAAGGGAGTAAACTTCTTAATTTGAGTGTCCTAGACCTTTTGATGGCATGGAAACTTTTGAGAGGTTTCTGTGAGCTCATCCATTTTACAGTTTACACCAAGATAGTGATTTTTACCACCTAGTATTGGTCTTATTTAAGCCAAATAAGTGGTTGTAGGTTATCTTTTTAAGGGTTTTAGGTGAGCACTTCCTCCTATTGAGCCCTCCTTGGAACCTGAATGTGTCCCTTCCCATTGATCCATTCATGAAACTTCTCATCTTAATGCTATTGATTTTGGCTTGATGGGCAAACTAGCCTCCTTGCCTCTAAATTCTTAAGACCACCAAGTAGGAATTCTTAGGAATGGCATAGCCTTGTAAGTGTCTAGAGAAAATATTTATGGCCAAATTGAGTTTGTTCACTCATTCAAGGATCTTTGGGTAAATCTTATAAACATCATCCCACCAACATTGTGTTCTTATGACTTTTTACCTCCTCTTATAGAAAAAATATTTCTTGGAATGCACTTGATAGCCTTTTGGTTGCTTGAAATTGTTTGTATGGATTAGAACCATGCTTGAGGTTATTTAAAAATCTTTGGAAACTAACAAGGTGTCCTTGATATTCTATAATATGATGGTCCCTTCAATAACCTCATTGAACTCCTAAGATTGTCCATACTCCCTTGAAAGAATTTTCAAGCCTTGTTATTCTTCTTGACTATAGGTCCCCTTTCAAGCTTGTTGTAGGTCTCCATTAGGTGGAAAACCAATTCCATTATTAGTTTTCAATACCATCATTGAATACCTCACTCTTGATGTAGACTATCTCACTCTACGTAACCTCTTAATCCTTTCCCTTTAGTATCATACACTAGCCAATAGGCTTCAAGTGTCATATCTTGATAGAAGTATTAAGGACTCATTCTTTATTCACCAATGATCATATATGATCTTAATACATTTATTCAAACCTCCTTCAAGCAACTAAACAATCTTCAACTCTCATTCCATAACTCAAGGTCATAAAGAATGCTTAAGGCTTGTAGACCTTTTTTTGGCCTTGTCTACTGGTATGAACATGTACCTCCTCTTAATTAAAAACTAACATTTGATTAAAGTACCATATATTCTCTTATTTCCTTCCATGAAGTTTCATACCTTGATTCATTAATTATCCCATCTATTTTCCACTTTTAGGTCTCCATTAGGTCTTATTAGGTCTATTTAACCCCCCATAGCACACAGTCCCTTGTCACAAAACTTACATGTACTTAATAGGATCAAAAGCACAAAAATATATTTACATACATCCTCCTCTATCTTTTCACCAATTTCTAGGGTTTTTTCATGGCATAAACCAAAGATATTCCATTTTTTGTTTTATTAGCCCTAAACTAGGGTTTTTTAGGTGTACACAGACTTGAGAGCAAATAATTTTCATTTGTATATTCCCCACAAGGCTTCAAGGATATATGAGAGTTTTTTAGGGTCTATAAGTATTGGGGTCACTTTGGACATCTATTGGTTTCTTCCATAAATCCCTCTCTTCAACCTTTTAGGAGGTTGAAGTGGATGCTTCACATATATAGATAGTTTGCAGGCTTGGTTTTGAGGGTTTGATGATGATTCAACCTCTTTAGTGAAATTAAAGTGTTATAAAATCCATAATAGGGATTTTCTACCCCATTAGTAACTGTATCCAATGAAAACCTTGCTTGATCAAACTCCCATTACACCATGGACATGAATTCCACCATATTGTTTCCACATGACATTATCCATTAAATAAAACATAGAGTTTAGAACCCCTTTTTCCCATTTGACAATATTTACACATTCTCTTAAGGTTATCCTCAGTTCCACTATCCTTATATACCATTTTCACAATGTGTAAAACTCCCAAATAGGAGCTTTGATTTCAAAATCCCTAGATGAGGATATCTCTCCTTACATAGACCCGAGAGGGTTCATAATTATTTCATGGATTTTGAAGGGTCTTTTATTGCACTATGAATGCTCCTCCACCTTTTTTCTTATTCCACACAACTCTTAAAATTATCCAAATAAGTACTTACCTGTGTTGTTCCACTTTTCCAACAATGAGTTCACTTGATTGTGTAAAAAGATTTACTGCATACAAGCCTATGCTACATTTGGTACCAAATAGCGAGATGGAAAATCAAGGTAAGGCATAAGTAAATTTAATAAATAAAAAATTAACCCAATAATTCCAAGGAGAATTTAATAACTCGTTTTCTTATTGAAATCATGCAAGGAGCAAGGGACAATCAAAAAACATTGCTTTGAACATAAGAAAAATAAGGGTTGTAAACTCTCTAGAATGAAAACACTTCATTGTGGTCACCTCTTGAGATTTTAATCCTCATGAAACCATGATGAGCCTTATTCAAAACCAATACCCTAAAAATTCCTATTCTCCCACATATTTCTTGTCAATAGACCCCAGATAAGCATCTTAACTACCTTTTATGACTATCACATGCCTAGATGAGTCCTTGTATGAACTACGTCAGGTTTGGAGATACTTTAAGGGTTTGAAAAAGTTTATAATAGGTTTTAATGTGTCCTAAATTTTATTCATGATGTCACATGTATGCCATCCTCTCACTCCTTATCTTTAAATGAAAACATTCTCCATAAGGTCTATTGATTTCCCAAACCTACTTGGCTGTAGGTGAGTTTTTTAGGACAAAGCACTTGTAGGTGGTGATCAATCCACACTTTTGCATATCAAATTTTTTTTTTATGATCTTTGAATCATTATTTTGTTTCTCCACCCAACATTAATGCATAATTCAATTATTAATCCTTGGAATGTGAAGCACATTTAGAGTTTGAATTTTGTAGATATCATTGTCAAACCAAAAATGAACAAAAGTGCATCTTAGAGACCTTCAAACACTACGTTTTATTAGTCATAACCACCCTAATTTTTTAAGGCTTTTCCCATATTTCATGGATACAAGGTGAGTGTATTTTTATGAATCAAATATCTTTGAAACATTGTAATGGGGCATCATCAAAACCACATGGGCCATGTTTTGGTATTTTAGGGATTTTATCCCTAAACATAGTCCCCTCAAAATACAAGTTGATTTCTCAACTTTGCCTATCACTTTTGGCTTTAAACCTAAATTAATGGCATCTTTAATGTTTATAAACTTCATGAGGGTCTTGAAATAATGTATAACCTTTTTATGACAACCCTCATATCTCTGTATAAGCCACCTGTAGGTAGACATCTCATGTTGCAAGGTAGTGAAGATAAGATGATCAATATGGTCATGAGTATATGAACCTAAAAATAGTTCCAAACTTTCATAAAGGTCCTAAAATTGATCATCTCACCTTAAAAACTATTCAAACTAGTCTCCACACTTCTCATTTAAACATTTTTAGTCTCTTGTAGGTGTATCTACAATTACAATCAAGTAATTGAAGGAGACCATGAGCTATATGCAGGGTGTATGACCATTCAACAAGTTTTAAACCTTATCAAAGGTATTAAAGTGAAGTCTAATAACCTTTACATGATTCAAATAGGTTTCAATACCCACTTATATGTGATATCCTTTGTAGACACCTGTATATACTCATTCATTTGTATGACTATATGAAAAATTTGCCTTGATTGTCACAACTCTTTTGTGTCACTTGGGAGGTTGGCTTAATAGATTATGCCTCAATAAGGTGTCTTATACCTTGAAAAATATTCAACATATCTCCATAACCATTCTTAGATTTTAAAACACCTTGATTACAAGTGGGAGTAAGTAGAGAGCTAAGAAACATGTTTGAAACTAGATAATGGTGACCTGATCTTGTAATCTGATCTATTTACTTTGCTTAGGATCTCCTATTGAATTTCACTCAACCTTCAAATTGACTCTAGACTTTCTTGAAGCATACTTGATATCTCTTTAGGCTATTAGGGTTGTAGGTTGTGATCTAGGAATTTGACTCAAGAGAGGATGGTTAGTATGTTGTTAGTTCCAAAATGAAAACAAAATGAAAGAAACACATTAATAGCATAACATCTCTACGCCTAGACAATAGGGAGAGCTTAGTTAACAAAAAAAATGACAAAAACAACTAAAAAGTAAGGAATAAAACATAATAATTCCATCACCTTCTTTGGATGCTCCAAATGCCTTTGTAGTAGTGGCTTTCTCAGCTTGTGCTCATAAAGTCCTTAGAAAAGGAAGCTTGGCTACCTCCATCTCTCCTTGGCACCTTTGGCTAGTGGCTTGGCTTGGCTTGGAATCAATTTGGAATGGTAACACTAGTTTCATGAATATTTTATAACCAATCCTACATTATAACTTTACATTCTCAAGTCTTAGAAATGATGTTCATGGCCTCTCTATTTATAAATTTTTGAAAATGTCTAGAATCAACCTAAACTATCCATCTTGAGATTAAGATGTGTGGTTGAGGATTAATTTAATTTTTGGAATTAATTTTGTAATTATCCTCATCATGACATTGGAATAAGAGGAAATTAATAGGCATGGAGGGCATCATAGATGGCATTGTGAGGCATGGATGGTATGAATCCTAATATTTATGGCATTTATGGCCTAGGGATGTCTTCCCAAGAAATGAGGTCACCTGATGATGTAGATATTTAATATTCATTTCCAAAAATAATTTTTCAATAAATTTATATGGAATTTTTTTATTAGACCCTGATTTGGGTTAATTAGATCTTAAGCATGTTTAAGTACTTTGTGCACAAATTACTCAAATTGATTAGAATGCCTTGTTATTGGTCCAAAATTTAATTAGATTAGAATTGGAAGGCAATATAAAATGCATTGGATTTGTATTCCCATTTAGGATGTTACCAAAAATAAATAACAAAGGCATGTACCTTGTACAAGAGATTTAATAAGAAAGAGCAATCCAGAGCACCTAGATGCAAAATTGGCATTTTGACTCAGAATGATCTGATTAAAGTTAGTTGGCCCATAAATTGCATTACCCCATTTAGGGATACCATAGCCAAAATTAGCACTTAAATATGTTAGTTTCACATCATTTAACATGTTTTAGTATTTTTACACCAAATTGTGTATTTTAGGTGGAAATTGGTCAAAATCTTGATTGGACGTTATCGATGGCCAGATTTAGGTGTCTACATTTTGCCCCTATTTGGGAAGGAATTTAAAGCTATAAGCACAGTAACATCTTCTCAACAAATGAAAAGGACTTATATTCCTACAACTATAATGATGATAAACTAATTGTATGATGCCCCCTTGAGGGAGTGGCTGGCAAAAGTAGGTTGACAAACAGTCCCTCAAAAAGAAAGAAGCAAATCAAGGGGAGCAAAGAAAGGAAAGATGATGGGGTGAAAACACAATGATACTAAAAATGTAGTCAAAATCATTGATAATGCAATTGGGATGGTGCACAATTGTTTGCCTAAAGGTGGTTATAATCATTATACCCCGATAGTGGCAACATGGTATGATAACACAATGATTTGCCCAAAGGTGGTTATAATCATTGAGAAGATGGAGTTTCCCTAGTTAAGACAGACAAACAAGATAACATGCCCCTGCATAGGTATAAAAATTAAAGTGGTGACAACACAATAATTTTCCCAAAGGTGGTTATAATCATTGAGAAATGTAAGTGGGATGATGTGTAATGATTTGCCCATATGCAGTTATAATCATTAGACCCTAATTATGGAAAATAAGATAAACATGGTTGAGGATGATGATAACTTAAAATAGAGGGTAATGATGAACTAGAACAACCTACTAGTAGGGAGATGCTCATCTAAACTAATAAAGGTTAAAATTCTTTCATGGTTAATTACTCTATTTTAGATATGATTGGGAGTGAATCGAGATGTCAATACTGAAGAGATGCCACCATTGTTGAATAGACTTCTTAAATCTAAGGTTTATTATATGACATGTCAATAGGCATCATAGTATAACATCATGAGGACTTGATTGAAATATGCATGAGGACTGACTCCCATAATCCAATACTCATTATAAAATAGTGCACCAATGATAGAAACCCTATGAGCATTTCCCTTAGAAAGTAGATGACAAGTTAACAAACAAACAAAATGGGGGAATAGAAGAAAAGGAACGGGGTGGCTGAGCTATCTCCATATGCACTAGGCAAGTGGATGGTGCCTACATAGTTTTATGGATGTAATATCCAATAAAAAACCTTAGGCCAAATGTAAGAATAGGAATGGTCTTGTAAAATGGAAAGTGTGTGAGATAAAAAGGATAAAAAGATAGGGAAACTAAATGACAAGTGATTTGCTTATAATTTAGAAAGGGTTCCCAGAATCCTTAAGGCAAATAAGTGGTCAATGTTTTTGTTCTTTTCTAAAGATTTTTTTTTTCAATGTTTTTTGAATTGTTTGAAGTATCTCAACTCAATCGATAATGATGAGACACTAAATGGATCAAGCTCACAAAATGGTGAGAGTGTGGCTTAGGTTGCTCACAAAATAGTGAAAGCATGGCTTAGGTTGCTCATAAAATGGTAAGAGCATGGTTTAAGGTGACTGAGCTGACCTTAACAAGTATTGAGTGATACCTACATAGTCCCAGAGTATGAACTCAAGTCATTATAGTTCTGCCCTTACAGTAGAGGAATTTGACTAGTGTAGCAATCAATTCAAACAAAAACAATCATAGTTAGTAAAAAGGCATAGTATAACATAGGAAGTGGTGAGTTGATATGTCAATAATTAATGTTGCCTCTAGTTTGCCCATAGGTGGTTATAATTAGGATAAAATGGCATAGATCAATGTTACTAATTTTCCCAAAGGCCATTATAATTAGTAACAAGATCGGTGGTAAGAAAGGAATAATAAATGAAGGATGCAACTACCAAAACTTATATCACACTATTCTAAAATATGATCTCTATCTAAAGTACTTAAACTAATTGATGAAACTGAGTAGATACCTTGATGCTAAAACTATGTAATGAATGGTAAAAACCAAGGTTAAATGGGTTAGGCTTTATAATACACTGGGTCAATAGGTTGGTAGCAGAAAGTGGATACAGTGAAGAGGATGGATAAGGAGGTTACTTTGTACAAAGAATAATAGTGATAAAATGGCATAATTAAAATGGTCCTTACAGACAATACACCTTAGCACTCAAACATAGTACCACTTGAGATGAATAATATTCATTGGCTTTAGAAGTTCATCATCATCTAGTGTGGTGAGTCTGTATGCTCGTGATCCATAATCTGTAGTAATGATGAAAGTCCCTATCCCTTTTGGTTTGAATTTCCCTTTATGCTTCTTCTTAGTTGTGGTGTTCTTTTGGTATTCTATAAGAACAAAATCACCAAGTTTAAATGTTGTATACTTAACATGATGATTATAGTGGCCTTTAAATCAATTCTAATATGCTTGAAGATTATTGAGTGTAGCTTGTGTTTCTCATCAAGTAGGTCTAGCTCTTGCAAGTGAGTTACTCAATAGTCATGATCATTCAGGACATACTTGAAAGAGATGCATAGTGAAGGCAATTTAACCTTAATGGGTATGATGGATTCAGTACCATAAATGAGTATGGAATGGTTCTTGTATAGGTATGATGATTGGTATGGTATGCCCAAAGGGCAGGGAATATCTACAAGTGCCAATCATGATTGGCATCACTGACAATCTTTTTGGGAATATTGATAATGGTTTTGTTGGATGCCTTGACTTGGCCATTACCTTGAGGGTAATATGTTATAGAAAAATGTTGTGTGATGTTGTATTTATTACATAGTTAGTCTACATCTTTGTTCTTGAATGATCCTCTATTATTAGATATAATGTCAGAGAGGATATCATAGTATCAAATGAGATGCTTGAAAATGAATTTGGAAATTTGATTTCTAATCATGTAAGTGAGGGGTATAACTTCAACCCACTTAGTGAAATAGTCAATGGCAGTAAGGATATGTTTTTGGCCATCAGATGAAGTGGGGTTAATCTTCCAAATGAAGTCAAGTCCCCATGTAGAAAATGGCCATTGTGTCAACATTGGTTTCATATTTTTTGTTGGGGCATGAATTAGATTAGCATGTCATTGACATTTGTCACACTTTTTTACATATGCAATGGCATTTGCATCCATTATGGGCCAATAATAACCAATATGCAATAGCTTTTCAGATAAGATTGCCCTGCTATAATGAGTGCCACATACTCCTTCATGAACTTCTCTTAATACTAGTGTAGACTCTATCAAATTTAAACAATGAATCAGAGTTCCATCAAAACTATGATGTTAAAGGGTGAATCCAAGTAAAGTATAATGAGTAGAATGATGAATTTGACCCAAGAGAGGATGGTTAGTATGGTGTTAGTTCTAAAATGAAAATAAAATGAAAGAAACACACTAATAGAATAACATATCTAGGCCTAGACACTAAGGGCAGCTTAGTTAACAAAAAAAATGATAAATAAAACTAAAAAGTAATGAATAAAAAACAAGAATTCTTTCACCTTCCTTATATGCTCCAAATGCCTTTGTAGTAGTGGCTTGCTTGGCTTGTGCTCATGAAGTCCTTAGCAATGGAAGCTTGGCTACCTCCATCTCTTCTTGGCACCTTTGGCTTGTGGCTTGGCTTGGCTTGGAATCAATTTGGCATGGTAACACTAGTTTCATGAAGCTTCTAGAACCAATCCTACATTATAACTTTGCATTCTCAAGTCTTAGAAATGATGTTCATGGCCTCTCTATTTATGGATTTTTGAGAATGTCTAGAATCAACTTGAACCATCTATCCTAATATTGGGATGTGTGGTCAAGGATTAATTAAATTTTTGGATTAAATTTTTTAATTATCCTCATTATGACATTGGAAGAAGGGGTAATTAAGAGGCATGAAGGGTATCATAGAAGGCATTGATGAGGCATGGAGGGCATGAATCTTGATATTTGTTGAATTTATGGCCTAGGAATGTCTTCCCAAGAAATGAAGTCACATGATAATGTAGATATTCAATATTCATTTCCAAAAATAAGTTTTCAACAAGTTTCCATAGAATTTTTTATTAGGCCCTGATTTGGGTTAATTAATTTTTAAACATGTTAAAGCACTTTATGCACAAATTACTCAAATTGATTAGAATGCCTTTTTATTAGTCCAAATTTTGATTGGATTGGAATTGGAAGGCAACTTTAGATGCATTAGATCCATATTCCCATTTAGGATATTATGCAAAAAAAATAACAAAGGCGTGTATCTTGTGTAATAGATTTGATAGGAAAGAGCAATCTAGAGCACCTAGGTGCAAAATTGGCATTTTAACTCGAAATAATCTGATCAAAGCTAGTTGTCCCATACATTATATTACCCCATTTAGGGATACCCTAGCCAAAATTGGCACTTTAATATGTCATTTTCACATCATTTAACATGTTTTAGTGTTTTTAGGCCAAATTGTGCATTTTAGGTGGAAATTGGTCAAAAGCCTAATTAGAGGTTACTGATGGCTAGATTTAGGAGTCTATAGTTTGCCCTATTTGGGAAAACATTTCAAGATATAAGCATTATAACATATTATCAAAGAATGAAAAGGTCCTATATGCCTATAACTACAATGATGATAAACTAACTATATGATGCCCCCTTGACGGAACAATTGGCATAAGCAGGTCAGCAAATGATCCCTCGAAAAGAAAGAAGCAAAATGAGGGGACCAAATAAAGGAAATATGATGGGGTGAAAACACAATGATACTAAAAATTTAGTCAAAATCATTGAGAATACATGTGGGATGGTGCATAATGGTTTTTCCAAAAGTGGTTATAAGCATTGTACCCTGATAGTGGCAATGTGGTATGATAACACAATGATTTGCCCAAAGGTGGTTATAATCATTGAGAATATGGAGCTACCCTAGTTAGGATAGAAAAACAAGATAACATGCCCTTGTATAGGTAGAAAAAGTAAAGTGGTGACAACATAATAATTTGCCCAAGGTGGTTATAATCATTGAGAAATGTAGGTGGGATGATGTGCAATGATTTACCCATAGGTAGTTATAATCATTGGACCCTAATTATGGAAAATAAGATAAAATTGGTTGAGGATGATGATAACTTAATAGAAAGGGAAATGATGAATTATAATAACCTACTTGTAGGGAGATGCTCGTATAAAATAATAAAGGTTTAAAATCTCTCATAGTTAATTACTCTGTTTCGGATATGATTGGGAGTGAATCAAGATGCTAGTGTTGAAGAGTTGTCACCATTATTGAATAGACTTATTAAAGCTAAGGTTTGTTGTAGCATGTGTTGATAGGCATCATGGTATAACATCATGAGGATTTGATTGAAATATGCATGAGGTATGACTCCTATAATCCAATACTCAATAGAAAATAATGAACCAATGATAGAAACCATGATGAAAATGTAAGCATATGAATATGGATGGATTTGAGTATAAGTGTGGGAAAGGAATCACCCAATGAACACACATAAACTAAATCAAGGTAACAGTGTTGAAATCAAATAAATAGATAAACAAACAAACAATAAAGTAACACTCAATAGAAACCCAACGAATATTGCCCCTAGAAAATAGGTGAAAACTTAAAAAATGAACAAAATGGGGGAATAAAAGAAAAGGAAGGGGGTGGCCGAGTTGTCTCCATATACACTAGGTAAGTGGGTGTTGCCTACATAGTTCCATGGATGTAATATCTAATAAAAAACTTCAAGCCAAATGTAGTTCTCCTAAGGAATGGGAAGAAAATGATAATTGATGAAAAAAACATAATATATGTGATAAAAGAATAGGAATGGTCTTAAAAAATGGAAAGTGCATGAGAGAAAAAGGCTAAAAAGATGGGCAAACTAAATAACAAGTGATTTTCTTGTAACTTAGTAAGGGTTCCCAGAATCCTTAAGACAAAGAAGTGGTCAATGTTTTTGTTCTTTTTTAACATTTATTTTTTTTAAATGTTTTGGAATTTTTTGAAGTATTTCAACTCAATCGAGAATGATAAGACACTAAATGGTTCGAGCTCACAAAATGGTGAGAGCATGGCTTAGGTTGCTCACAAAATGGTGAGAGTGTGGCTTAGGGTGACTGAGCTGACCTCAAAAAGTATTGAGTGTTGCCTACACAGTCCCAGAGTAGGACCTTCAGTCATTATAGTTATGTCTTTACAATAGAGGAATTTGACCAGTGTAGTAGTCAATTCAAATAAAATAGGCCCAATTGGTAAAAATGCATAGTATGACATAGGAAGTGGTGAGTTGGTATGCTAAGACTTAATGTTGCCTCTAGTTTTCCTATAGGTGGTTATAACCAAGACACAATGGCATAGATAAATGAACTAATTTACCTAAAGGTAGTTATAATTAGTAGCAAGATCAATAGTAAGAAAGGAATAAGAAATGAAGGATGCAAAGACCAAGACTTCTATCACACTCTTCCAAAATATGATCTCTATCTAAAGTACTTGAACCAACTGATTAAATTGAGTATATACCTCAATACTAAAACTACATAATGAATGGAAAAAACCAATGTCAAATAGGCTAGGCTTTAAAATACACTGGTTTGATAGGTTGGAATTATAAAGTGGATATGGCAAAGAGGATGGATAAGGATGGTACTTTGTATAAAGAAGAATAGTGATAAAATGGCATTATTGAAATGGTCCTTATAGACAATACACATTAGCAATCAAGCATAGTACTATTTGAGATGAATAATATTCATCGGCTCTAGAAGTTCATCACCATCTGGTGTGGTGAGCCTATATGCTCCTGATCCATAATTTGAAGTAAGGATGATAGGCCTTATCCAGTTTAGTATAAATTTCCTTTTATGCTTCTTCTCATCCATGGTGTTCTTTTGGTTTTCTTTAAGAATAAGATCACCAAGTTCAAATGTTCTATACTAAACACACTAATTATAGTGGCCTTTAAATTGATTCTAATATGCTTGAATATTTTTTAGTGCAGTTATGTGTTTCTCATCAAGTAGGTCTAGCTCTTGCAAGTGAGCTATTTGATAGTCATGATCATCTAGGACATGCTTGAAAGAGATACACAGTGAAGGCAATTCGACCTCAATAGAAAGGATGGATTTAGTACCTTAAATAAGTGAGTATGGAGTGGATATTATGGGTGTATGATGAATGGTATGGTATGTCCAAAGGGCAAGAAATATCTATAAGTGTCAATGGTGATCAGCATCATTGACAATATTTTTGAGAATATTGATAATGGTTTTGTTGGATGCCTTAGCTTGGCCATTACCTTGAGGGTAATATGTTATAGAAAAATTTTGTGTGATGTTATATTCAATACATAGCTATTTTATATCCTTGTTCTTGAATGATCTTCCATTATCATATATAATGTCAGAGGGGATACCATAGCGACAAACGAGATGGTTAAAAATGAATTTAGAAATTTTATTTCCAATCACGTAAGTGAGGGGTATAGCTTCAACCCACTTAGTGAAATACTTGCTGGTGGTAAGGATATGTTTATGGCTATCAGATGAAGTGGGGTTAATATTCCCAATGAGGTCAATTCCCCATGTAGAAAATGGCCATGGTGTCAACATTGGTTTTAGAGTTTTTGTTGGGACATGAATCAGATTAGCATGCCATTGACATTTGTCACACATTTTTACATATGCAGTGGAATTTGTGTCCATTATGGGCCAATAATAACCAATATGCAAGAGCTTTTTAGATAGGACTGCCCTACTAGAAAGAACACCACATACTCCTTCATGAACTTCTCTTAATGCTAGTGTAGACTCTATCAAAGTTAAATAACAAAGTAGAGTTCCATAAAAACTATGATAGTAAAGGGTGGACCCAAGTAAAGTATAATGAGTAGAATGATTAATGAAGGATTTAGTTTATTTTTGAGATAGGTTAGGTTTTATAACTTGGACATGAATCTAGTTGTAAAGGTCTAAGTACTAGATAAAATTAGGACCAATAATATCACAAATCGTGGTAATAGTTAAAGGTTCATGAGCTGGTGATAAACAAATTCTTGATGAGGAACTAATAATCTCTAGCTTTATTTATTTTTTGAATCATAGATCCAATAGTACTTATGGCATCTATAGCTCTGTTACTAGCCTTTGGTATGTGCTCAAACTAAATATTGGCAATTTGTTTCTTAAGAGTGTCGATCATGGCTTTATATGGAAATAGCTTGTCATCTTTGGTCTGAAAATGATCTATGACATGATTGATGATTAACTAAGAATCACCATAAAATTAGAGATGAGATATATTCTAATGCACTACTTATCAAATTCTTACAACAAGTGATTCATACTCATCCATGTTGTTTGTACAAGGAAAGCTAATTTTGAATGATTTATGGATTAGATCCCCCTATGGTGCAATAAATAATAGGCCTACCCCTGATCCATGTGTAGTAAATGAACCATAAAAATATATATTTTAGGGTTGCTTCTCAAGGGGTGTGTCAATGATGGTCATTATGGATTCATTAGGAAATGGAAATGTGAGTGGTTGTGTGTCTGTGAGAGGTGCTTCACCAAGTTGATCCATAATAACTTGTCCCTTGATTGCCTTTTGATTGGCATAATCTATGTCAAACTCACTGAGAAACATGATCCATTTAGCCATTATACCTTGCAAAGTTTTTTTAGATAGTAGATACTTGAGGGGATTTGCTTTTGAAATGACCATGGTCTTATTATTCAACATGTAATGGCACAGTTTTTGAGCTGTAAAGACCATGGCTAGAAAAGCTTTTTCAATGGTTGCATAGTTATGTTCATATGTAACTAAGTTATGGCTTAGGTATTATACAGCATGCTCCTTTCCATTGTCATTATGTTAAGCCAAGAGTGCCCCCAGAGCATGGTTGGTAGCTGATAGGTATAACAAGAATGGCTTATCTGACATATGAGGTAATAAAATAGGTAGATTAACAAGATAATAGTTGATTTGTTAAAAATCTATTTGGCAATGATCATCCTAGTGAAATACAACTCCCTTCTTTCAAAGGTGTGTAAATGATTGACACTTGTCTACTAATTGAGAAATGAAGCATCATATCGACTAGATCTTATGGAGTTGCTTCAAATTGGTTAGTGGTGGCATCTCAGTTCTAGAATGGACTTAAGTCAGATCAACTTCAATACCTCTATGAGACATAATGAAGCCAAATAATTTACCTAAAGTTACACCAAACACACATTTATTTATATTGAGTCTAACTTTGTACTCTCATAATCTTTCAAATATCTTACGCAACACTACTAGATGGTCAGCCTTGGTTTTAGATTTTCTTAATATGTCATCAAGATAATCCTCAAAAATATCATGCATCATATCATGTAATATGACAATCATATCCCTTTGATATGTAGCTCTAGCATTCTTAAGGCCAAATGGCATTACCTAATAATAAAATGTTTCTTATGGATTTGTGAACATTGATTTATGTTAGTCTTCTGGTGTTATTCTAATCCAGTTATATCCTAAAAATCCATCCATGAGTGAAAGCATTTCATAACCGGCCATTGATTCAATGATCATGTTGATATTAGGCAAGGGAAAATCATCTTTAAGATAAGCTTTGTTGATGTCTCAAAAATGGGTACAAATTTTGATCCCTTCAAGGTTTTTGATAACAAGTAACACATTAGAGATCTATTATGAGTAGTCAATGGATCAGCTACATCATGCTTCTAAGAGTTTTTCTAACTCTTTCTTTACCAATACATCAATGTGATGATGCATCTTACGTAACTTTTGTTTTACCAAATTTGTATCAGGATTAATCACAATGTGGTATAGAACCAAGGCAAGGTCTAAACCTAGCATGTCAAAATAGGCCCATGCAAAGATATGTACAAATTATCTCAATAAAGCTGTAAAGATGTCACATTCCTCCTCAATGAGGGATGTGCCTAATTTTATCCATTTCAAGTCTGATGGAGTCTCGATATTTACCTCTGTTGTATCTTTGACTAGAAGGGTTGAACTATCTACTAGGATAGTAGGCAGTGACTTGAACTATTGATTTATATCAGGGTCCTTTGTTAGGACTTAGTCTTAGACTTCTCCTAAGCATGATGAATTTGAGTCCTCTAATGGGAGATATGGCCATGTAACAAAAATAGTTGGGAATTCTTGAAGAATTTGATCTAATACTTGTTGTTTCTTGAAGCTAAACTTGGATCCATAGGCAAATTCATCATTGGTGGTCTCCTAGTCTAAATTTAAAGAAGAATGAATACCCCCATTTAATGACACTTGAAATGGGTTTTCACCACTAGACTAGCCTTTATCTTTACTTTTTCCCTAGTCAGAAAGTGCCTCAAAGAGGTTTTCACTTTGGGACCTCAATGTTTTATTTATTTGTTTTTAGCTAAGGGTGTTCACTCGCTCTCCAAAATAGGCTATAAGATCTAATGTGATTGATAATCCTAATTTGTGATCTCCAAGGAATATTGTCTCTAAGGCCTAAGAAATCATAGAATGCCTCATCATTCTAGAACTCATCAATCGGCAGACTAGATTCTTGTTGGTCCCAATCTATCATTTGGGGATAATATAATGCAATGGGTTGTGATGAATGGCCAAAGTAAGGGTACAAATGGTATTATTATTATTAAACAAGTTGGTTTTATCTAGGTTATCAAAATTGAGGCTATGATCAAACTCTATTTCACTATCGACATCATCATCACTAGTCATTGGTGATGGATTTTGAATAAGATATGTGGGGTCACTCCAAGTGGTTTAAATCCAAGTACATAAGGTATTTCATACTTATTCATATAAATTGGCTCGATGGTTCCTTACTGATTTGGTTTGAGGCCTCTTCCTTCATACTTTTGATGCTCCATGATCCTATTGAGAATAGGATACTTTGCATTTTTATAACAATCATCTTGTTTGTCATTGTATAACCATGATTCATCCCCTTCAAGAGGGTCAAGTCATAGGCCAGATGTTGGTACAAATGTGACAAATCCCTTATCTTTGTTCTTTTGTTACCAATGCATATATGGGGTGACTTTACGTCACCCAAAGGTTTTTGAATTCTAAGGAAGATTTGTAATATGAAATGTATCATGGGTCACATACTCTCCCTGTCCATTATCTAAAATGGTTAAATGATTAGAAGCTTTAGGAGGTGGCATGTGGAAAAGGGAATCCAAGGTATTAGGATCTATGCAATTATCTGGTAAAGGATCCATAAGTATGGCATTATCTTTCTCCTATTTGGAACTTGGATTTATGTCATATTGATCATTATAACTTTGAAATTTCACCTTGAGATGCTTGCAATGTCATATGGATGTAAATCTCCTAGAAAATCCACTTCCATCTCTAAGTGGGAAAACTTGATACATTGGTGTAGCATTGATAGGACTACATGAATCTCATGTAACCAAGGCCTACCTAGAAGTATATTATATGATAACTCAAGATAAAGCACATGAAAAATTGTATCATGGGTTAAAGACCCAATGATAATTGGAAAGCTAATGGTGCCTTGTGATTCTCTTTCCTGATTATCATAGGCTTTGATAGTTATTATTTCTAGCTAGAGATATACTATTGTGTACCCAAGAAGATTGATGAGCTTTGTTGATGATTTAAAATTGTGCTTGTTCTAACACCAATAATGGGAAGTTTCAATATGTGGGACTTGTGACTTGAAAAAACCTCTAGATTTTTGAGAAGCTAGTTCTTCTTTATATCAAGTGTATATTGGGAAAAGGGACAGGAATTTTAATAGAAACACAAATGCAAGAAAGAAAATCTAACTATGGAAATGCACCTAAATTTAATTTGACCTTAATCCTGAGCACAGTGAGACTATATGTAAGATTCATTTACATTTAAGAGCAAACAAGTGCATGATCAATGTAAAAGATGGAAACAATAGAAACAGAGGCTCACAGCATAGACTACTTTTGCAGTGATACAGAAAAATCAACAAAGGCATAGGGTTTAATCTTGTTATTTAAATTTTCCAGTCACATAAGAGGCACAGAAACATGCACAGTTATATAAACTTTTCAACTCAAGAAAATGAGACAAAGGCAAATGACATTCCTAATCACAGCTCTAGAAAGTCTAAATTCTTGACAACACAGCCTAGACTACTTTTCCAATGACATAGAAAATATCAACAAAGGCATAGGATTCAATCTTCTCATTAATTCTCTAGTCACCTAAGAGGCACAAAAACATGCATAGTTACATAAACCTTCTAACTTAAGAAGATAGAACAAAAGCAAATGATATTCCTAGTCACAGCTTTAGAAAGTCTAAACTCTTAACAATAATTCTCTCCTAAAATTCTCTCTAGTATCCTCCCCCTCCATCTGGTGATCTATGCACCCTTATTTATAGCCTTGGATTCACTCTGGATTGTTTGCTTATTCCTAATCTAATGGCCCAACTAAAATCTAACCAAACTGGAAGTGTCTAACAGAAGATATTTTATAGATTCTAAAATGCTTTGTCTTTTGGTAGTTCATTGGCTGAAACAAATTGCAGGATGCTCCCTTCTATTAACACTAGATAACACTTAGCCAATTCTTTGAAAACCTTAGTATTACTTTAGGAGACACTGGAGGATGACACTTGGTAGTTTCCGTAGCACTTATCGAAGACACACAACATTTTTCGTGTAACTTATACTCCTTTTGTGTCTTTGCTTATGAGCATTCCGCCTTTGACACTTGTCACAATCTACTTCCTCAAAACCTTAACAATTTAATAGAAATAAGACCCACAACATTTCTTACCAGAGTAACTTTAAAAGGGGCACAAGGATAGGTGGCAATCTCTGTTTCTTCATTAAAGGACACATGGCAATCTCTACTTTACTTATCTGGGGTTACGTGGTGGTCTCTGCTGCTTTTAGCAATCCTTTTAGAAACCTACAGAAGGTGACACATGGTAGTCTTTGCTTTACTCTATTTATACCATAAAAACAATTAGATCTCATTTCATATTTACATGGATAGTGACACCTGGCAGCTTTTGCTTGCTTCAAAAACAACACTTAAGAGCCACCACAGTCTTTATTATATTAGTGAATCAAAATGAAGATAATATATATCTCGACATGTGTTGGCTTCTGCTCTATTCTACTAGGATACATGGCATCTTTCGTCACTTTTAGAAAATCAAAATTGAGACCTTTCATGATTGCCACTTGGCACTTTTTGCCTGATCTTGATACATAGCTTTTGAAACCTTTCACTGAAAAGAGATTTAGAACGTAGATGCTGATATAAAATGTAGATGCTAACACTTGTCACACTCTGCTGAGTTGGTATGAGGTACGTGGCAATCTCTACTACTTTATCAAAATTATGAAAAGAGCCTCGAATGATGACACTTGGTAGCTTTCACTTGACTTCGACACTTAGACAAAAATGAATTAAAAGGAAAAATAGTGCCTGTGCTCTATTTCAAAACTTCACTGTCTCAAATCAAAGTATGTGGGAAAAAAAATTGCAGCACACAATTAAAAAAAGAATGAAATGTAGAGTAAATTTTTACTGTATAGTTATTGGCGACCCTAAGGACTTTTGAGCCTACTCAAAAAGAAAAACCACAACTCCCGCTAGATCAAAATTTCAAAATTACAGCTTCAGCAATGTTGTTTGGTAGGTGGACCACTCCTCATTAGATAACCCTAGCTTATTCTACAATTCATTAAAGGCTAAATCAAGGTTAATAATATCCTTGTGTGAAAAATTTTACAAAATCTTAATCGTAGCCTTCAACTTGAATTCTAGCTGGGAAACAAGAATCAAGATAGCTTCTATTTCAGGGACAGATGAGTCATCCCTTAAATCCTAGAAATTTTTTTGATCATTCTATTTATCCAATAGTAAAGGTTCAATTTCATCTACCATTAGCACAATGTTGTTATCAATAAATAGAGAAGGAAGACCTAACTTCACTGGATCTTCAATGTGCTATTTCATTTCACTAATTCCTTCTTTCATGACATCTAGGAACTCTCTACAACTGATGGCTACATAATTGCAACTGAGAACCTCATTCACTTGCTTAGCAGTGACCATTATGTCATTGATTCCTATTGATAAAAAAGTTGCATCCATTACATCATAAAGCTTTTGCAGCAATGTTTCAGAGTCCATTACTCTCCCAAAAACTATAGCTAGATTATTTGCATCTGAATCCTCCACCTTTTCAGACAATTTTTATGCATTTAGTAGGAAGGTGAGAGAAGGCCTGAGCTGAATAATCTATGAAGAGATTCTCTTCCACATGGATTCATATAGCTCCTTCACTAGACTTAACACTCTGACATTCTTTGGCCTATTGGCCAACTCCAGTGTCAATTGTGTTGCTCTATGTTGCTCAGCTTGAAATTGGGCTTGTATAGTCATAGTATTATTATATTCCTTAGCAACTTTTGTTGCAATTGGGTACCCTATAGTAGGTGTTCCTTGCATTTTTCTTGCAATGCTAATTTTTTTCACCTTAGGATTGTCACCGCATCCTTTACCTTTGTGAGCCCTACTTTTAAAGAATCATTTTGGGCCTGAACTACCTGGTGAGTCTGAAGAGAAATAGTATCTTGCAACTATTTATTTAGATTCTCTATTTCATTGTCTTTTCTATTGATCTCTGAGGTCAAACTATTATAGTTTGCCTTATCCTTGGCTAGATCAATTTCCATCTTCTGTAGCTTCCTTGATGTCTTCAAGTAATCTTCAGCAACTACAGAAGTGGATTTTAGTTATCAGCTCAATTTTGTCTTATGGCCTGAAGAGGGACATGTTGATGGCCACTATATTCATCATGTAGTCCTCCAGCTGCATCTGCTCAGTTGGCTTTATTACATTTGGTGACAAATGAGTCACTGTCAATTGTTGTTAAATGGGGTCAAATTGTGACTGCAGATGGGGAGTAACCAAGGCTTTATTTTCCTTGATCTTATTTTTATCTCTTTGGGCTTCCCTTGCCTTCCTAGCAGCATTCACTTGGGTCTGGAAGGTAGAAGGAGAGGCAATGTGCCCACCCACAAAAGGATGTCCCTATGGTAAACCATATTAAATAGCCAATTATTGGCTATGGGCAATCTGAGGGGGAAGTTTCTTGGGAATAGAGGGGGAGAAATAAGGTAATGTTAAAACTTGAGGTGGCATAGATGGGGTGAAGTGAGAAATGGGAATGGCAGAAGTGGTAAGGGATGTCATTTGGCTAGATGAAATCATCATGCCAACAGGAGAAGAAATAGACTGAGAAGGAGGAGGAATAATACTTACTTGAGGAGCAATTACAGTACTCTGTAATTAGTGTTGTGGGGTGTCCATCTCCTCTTTTAAATCAAATTGAAACTGCACCCTCTTTCACTTCTTGGGTGTCTCTTCTTCTGGTTGCATTTCTTTTCCTTTCAATGATGCTTATGAAGAACTGGGAATATCTATAACTGATGTTGATGGGGAAGCTTGTGGTGGTGAAGGCACCACACTCTTTTGCTTTTCCATGACACTGAGAGATTGGGGCTAAATTGATACAGTTACTGTAGCTATAGTTTGCTCTGAGGCTTATGACTCTTGGCTTGACCCAGCCCTAGCTTCCTGCTCTACACCCAATGTCAGCAAATTACTTGTCTTTGGGATAGATACAGGGGAGAGATGGCACTCATCCCATAGTTCTTCCCATCTCTCATATGTGTCTACGTTCTTGAAAGAATGGGTTGTTTGAAAAAATTCTTGCCTATATTTCCAATAGGCCTCTATTTTCTCAGCATCCCAATATTTATTCTTTAGTGTCCTTCTTAAGCTAGAAGTCATTCTGACTTTAGGATCATAATCCCTCTATTTAACATAGA
Organism: Torreya grandis; assembly: GCA_037957365.1. NCBI lineage: Eukaryota > Viridiplantae > Streptophyta > Pinopsida > Cupressales > Taxaceae > Torreya > Torreya grandis. Next base: position 30,346 of record JARHVA010002441.1, read on the forward strand.
ATGTTTCCCAGGGTCTATTTTGTGGAAGGGGCAAGTCTGTTAACTCAACATAAAATCCAGGAGCATCTTCTCTAGGATTTTTCCTATTTTCCCAAACAAGGTGGCCTTCATGTGCAATTTTGGTTGTAAGCCTGTTAGTCCTTATCTAGGAAGCTATGAAACCATTTGGGTCATAAACCCATTTGTCTTTTATTAGAAGGAAACCTAGAAAGGCTAGCTTTTTGAGCAACATAACTTCAGCGTCTCTGGTTTCCAAAACCATGTTGGTTGTCATCCATGGGAGGTCATACATTTTTATTTTCCTCTTTCTAGAGCCATATTCATTATCAACTATAGATACCTACCTGGTGACCTCTAAGAATGCTAACCTAAGAGTCAAAATCTTAGGTAGCAACATTGGTTCCCCACAAAACCATGGACTCTTAAAATTGTATGGTGAGAACCAAAATAGAAATCACAAGGAATTGGGCAACTAGCTAGAAGGTTTGAAATACTTGGAAACATCTGTTCATGACTGGTTCAGGGATGAGGTGAAAAAAAGTAGGGGTAACAAATAATTCCTAGAATTCATATGGGTCACTAGTCTTTGACAAAATATGTGTCCATGCAGACATAGGAATGGTCCTTTGGAGATCAAAACTTGGGTCATACATATCAAGATACATATGTTGGGCAAAGAGGTCAGAGTTCTAAAACAACATGAGGTGAAACAAATAAGAAGAGTACCTAAAAACCCCTTTCGATTTGAAATGGGCCAGTTGTTCCACCATTGAGAAAGCAATTTGTTCAAAAAATTCAAGCCTATACTCCTAAGTTTTATCGATGGTCTTTAGCCTGAAGAGGATAGCCATTTATTCTGCATAAATTGCCATATCATCTTTCATGCCAAAGATGAAAGCCATCATAGATAGTGTGTCTTAGCTAGCTTGTGTGAATTGGGCTCTTGTTACAAGGAGTGTAGGCATCATAGTGTCATCATCACCCATTTGTAATTTGGATCTCAAGAACCTCGACTGAGTGTTGATGTTTGCCCATGTTCTTTGCATTTTAGCAACAGTGAGAAATGTAGTACTATCGTGATACAAGGCTAACATATCCCTGATAGCCTGTGATGTGATTTGTACTATAAATATACCCTATTGAATGGTGCATGAGGGTGCATGGAACAAGTCTGCACATAATTTGACCAAGTCAAGACATGGATGTACAGCTGGGACAATGAATTGTGCCAGTTGTGAAGTCCATATCCTCATGGCAAATGTCTCATATTGCCCTACTCTATCTCTCTGAAGACACCTTTGATGTACCCCTTCTCTAAGAGTTTTACTACTTTCTCTTTGAAGGATTGGGTTCATGACTCCATCTGCATAATCTTTTATCTTCACTGGGTCACTTGCTTGACCAACTTCAGGATTTCTAGTTCATGGATAGGTCTTCAATGGTTGTGTGGGAGCTAAAGCATATGACTTACTTGCAAGAAACTTATCAAGGGATTCATACATCCCAGCTCCTTATTGTGAAGATTGTGCCCCCTCCATCTCTATACCATTTTGTGATAACTTGTATGAACTTTTGGAAAATAGAGACACTTTTGCTGAAGCAAGTTTACTAGGCACTGAAAAATGCAAATAGCATGATATTTTCTCACAGATGTAGGAATGTTTGAGAATTTTTAAGCTTTAACTCTTGCTAAGAGGTATTTATTGACCTATCAAGTCTCAAAATGGCATTAAACTCAGATAACCGTTAGCAAATCCTACTAATCTTTATGGAACAATGAGATAGACACTTTATGCAAGTGGCAGCACAAGGTAACTTGGGGATTTCTAAAGATTTGGGAGACATTCAATGTATTGGAGAATTTTGAAAATTTTGAGCTGCCAACTATGTGTTTAAAGAACACTTATTTAAAAGAAAAGCAAGAAAACAAAAATGGGAAAATAAAGCAATACAGAAAGGGGAAACTATCTAACTATATTAACCAAGTATATTTGACTACCTCTCGAATCAAAAGGAAGATTTTTGAAGTATCCTTTATGACATGAAAACTTATGATGCCAAATAAGTGATTGAATGGTATGAAAATCTGATGACTTTCTCTTCTTGTTTTCCACCTTAATTTTCCTGCATCCGAATGAAGCAGAGTCAAACATGTCCCCAACATATACATACTCTTCTTGTCTTTAAAACTTATTGAATGTTGATTTTTTATGATGTCGTGTCTCATCAAGAAATCAATATTTGTTGGCTCTTCACCCTGTGCCTCTTGACATACATCATTTTTTGGCTTATCTCCTTCTGCCTCATGCTCAGGTTCAATTTTATGATCATCCTTTTTTATTACTTCAAAAATATCATCTTCAATTTTACCAACCTCTTGAAAGAACAATGTTGACATTTTGTAGCAATTTCGCATATTTATTTGAGTCTCAATGTTGCCTTCTCCACCTAAAGCTAGCTCACAGCCTTCTTGAAGAATAGTGTAACCTACCCCAATGACTTTAAACAAGTCATTCAAACCATGATCATAAATTATCTCTTTTTCATCAGAGATAGAGGCAAAATCTTATGACTTGTCCTCTGGTTCATCAAAGGGTGTACCTATGGTGATTTCTTCTTGATCTGCACTCATGAAATCTTCTTGACTAGCCATGAACTGAATATATTCCTCTTTACTTGCTTCCTCCAAAATATTTTCTTCTTTGACAAGGGTTGAAGAAGAAGACTGATGGTTATACATATGCAGAAGAGGAGATAATTCTTGAGCTAGAATTGAATTATTCTCTTCTTTCCATTTGTCCATCACTTCATCTATATCAGATATAGCTTGGTAGCTCTCTTGGAAGGGTGTAGATGGGATGTGCTCAAATGTAGGATCTTCTACTTGATTATCACCATGAGTAAGAGTAGCCTCAACTTCTTCAAGGTTTTGAGCAAAACTTTTCTCTTCTTCTCTTTTGCCCAATGATTCCATTGTTTGTTTCCAACTCATGACCTTAGGTCTAAAACTTTTCTCCTGGAAAGAGTCAACAATTTTATCTTCTTCAAGGTTTTCAGTTGGTTCATGATTTTCTTTCTTCCCACTTGGAATCTTGTCATCATGCTGACGGACCTGAGGATTGGTATAAGAGGTATCTTTTGGCGTAGGCTCCTTTCTAAGGTCTGAAAGCTCTATCTCTCTTTCACTAAGCAATCTCATTTTTTCCTCTGATTCCTCAATTTGCTTAACTAGATTTTCTTGAAAGAATCTTTCATGAAGCTCATAGAAATCATCAAATAAATGGGGAGTGCATGAAGGTTACCATAAAAAACAAGAAGATTCTTAGGAAGGGTGGGAGAGACTTGAAAGGGACTAGCCTCATTTTGTATCTCACACTCTTAGACAATGTCTTTCTCCTTCTTTTTGCCCCATGATTCCGTTGTTTGTTCCCAACTCATGACCTTAGGTCTAAGACTTTTCTCTTGGGAAGACAGGGTTGCAAGGTGAAAGGGAAGTGAGGGTTTGGATTCCAATTCCTTTGCTGCCAACATAGATTGCTATTTTTGAAGATTTGTCAATTCAATCTATTTATCAAGATTGGCCTTAAATTCCAAATTTACTATTTCAAAACTTTCCTTAACATGATTGGGGAAAGAACCATGGTAGGCTCAACCTGGCTCCTGAGCAAGGGTTGAGTATGTCTAATATGAAATTTGGGGCAATGGATATGCAGGTTTATAGACTTGGTAAGCCTTCCTCTCATGAATACTCAGCTTCTCTTCTAAAGATGTAATTAAACCACTCACATCCAACATCTCATATGTAAGCATTTGCCAATTTGCTCTTTCAAAGGGAGCCCATTCACTTTTAATCATATCTACTACATTTCTTACTTGATCGATGACATGATTAGGAATTTCTTGGCTGCATCCCCTTCTATTGTCAATCTCTAATACATATTTTTTATATCCCAGTAATTCTTGTTTAAAGGTGGAAATGAGATTAGGTTTAGCATGGGATGTAACATATTGGGAAGACTAGGCATAAGACTGATATATCTCATGACAGGGCTGAGGCTGGTCATATCGGACTATTGAAGGGAAAAACTTATAACCATATGCATCCTTGTTGCTTGATGTGATTCCATGAGCAACCTAATCTTGATTAAAAATATATGAAGGGTCATAAGACCCATAGCTCTGAGTAACAAAATTATACATACCAAAGGGTGATTTCTTCTTGACTTTGATTATTTGAGGTAATCAGTGATGATAGAAGATTTAGATCTTATTACTGATCCACAACTCTGACTCTTTGTAGCTCTCTAGTTCATACAGTCTTGAAATAAACTTCAAGATGGTGTCCCACTAGGCGTGCCAAAAATTGTTGATGATTTAAAATTATGCTTGTTCTAACACTAACAATGGGAAGTTTCAAGATGTGGGACTTGCAACTTGAAACAACCTCTAGATATTTGAGAAGTTGGTTCTTATTTATATCAAGTGTATACTGGGAAAAGGGATAGGAATTTTAATAGAAACACAAATGCAAGAAATAAAATCTAACTATGGTGATGCACCTAAATGTAATTCAACCTTAATCCTGAGCACAGTGAGACTATCTATAAGATTCATTTACATTTAAGAGCAAACAAGTGCATGATCAATGTAAAAGATGGAAACAATAGAAATATAGGTTCACAGCATAGACTACTTTTGCAGTGATATAAAAAATGTCAACAAAGGCACATGGTTCAATCTTCTTATTTGAATTTTTTAGTCACATAAGAGGCACAGAAACATGCATAGTTATATAAACTTTTCAACTCAAGAAAATGAGACAAAGGCAAATGACATTCCTAATCACAGCTCTAGAAAGTCTAAACTCTTGACAACACAGCCTAGACTACTTTTACAATGACATAGAAAATATCAACAAAGGCATAGGATTCAATCTTCTCATTAATTCTCTAGTCACATAAGAGGCACAAAAACATGCATAGTTGCATAAACCTTCCAACTTAAGAAGATAGAACAAAAGCAAATGATATTCCTAGTCACAGCTCTAGAAAGTCTAAACTCTTAACAATAATTCTCTCCTAAAATTCTCTCTGGTATCCTACCCCTCCATCTAGTGATCTCTGCAACCTTATTTATAGCCTTGGATTCACTAAAGATTGTTTGCTTGTTCCTAATCTAATGCCCAACTAAAATCTAACTAAACTAGAAGTGTCTAATAGAAGATATTTTATAGATTCCAAAATGCTTTGTCTTTTGGCAATTCATTGGTTGAAACAAATTGTAGGATGCTCCCTTCTCTTAATGCTAGATAACACTTGGCCAATCCTTAAAAACCTTCTTATTACTTTAGGAGACACCAGAAGATGACACTTGGTAATTTCCATGGCACTTATCGAAGACATGCAGTATTTTATGTGTAACTTATACTCCTTTTGTGTCTTTGCTTATGAGTGTTTTGCCTTTGACACCTGTCGCAATCCGCTTCCTTGAAACCTTAAAAATTTAACAAAAATAAGACCCACAGCATTTCTTACCTGAGTAACATTAAAAGGGGCACAAGGACAAGTGGCAATCTCTGCTACTTCATTAAAGGACACATAGCAATCTCTACTTTACTTATTTGGGGTTACATGGTGGTCTCTACTACTTTTAGCTATCCTTTTAGAAACTTGCAGAAGGTGACACATGGCAGTCTCCACTTTACTTTGTTTATACCATAGAAACAATCAAGTCTCATTTCATATTTACATAGATAGCGACACCTGGCGGCTTCCGTTTGCTTCAAAAACAACACTTAAGACCCACCATAGTCTTTGTTATATCAGTGAAGCAAAATGAAGATAATTTGGATCTCGACACGTGGTGGCTTCCACTCTCTTCTACTGGGATACGTGGCATCTTCTGTTACTTTTATAAAATCAAAATTTAGACCTTCTGCCATTGCCACTTGGTGTTTTCTGCCTGATCCTGATACTTAGCTTTTGAAACCTTCCACTAAAAAGAGATTTGGAATGCAAATACTGATATGAAATGCAGATGCTAACACTTGTCATGCTCTGTTGAGTTGCTATGAGGTACGTGGCAATCTCTGCTACTTTCTTGAAATTTGAAAAGTGCCTTAGACGATGACACTTGGTAGCTTCCGCTTGACTTCGACACTTAGATAAAAATGAATCAAAAGGAAAAATAGCACCTGCACTCTATTTCAAAACTTCACTATCTCATATCAAAGTATGTGGGAAAAAAATTTGCAGTGCGCAATTAAAAAAAAGAATGAAACGTAGAGTAAATTTTTACTGTACAAGCTTTAGAGACACTATGTTGAGGCTAGATCCATTGTCAATAAGGACACATTTCACTGTATGCGATTTTATATAAACCTCTGTGTATAATGGATTATTATGGAACAGACCAAGGGAAGACATATTGCTTTGGTTGAATGTGACTTGGTTGGCTAGAGCTAGGTGTCTAACCAGAGCTTGAAATTTATCAGGGGATATGTCACTAGCAAAAGTGGATTGGGTCAAAAACTCATTCAAGATGTTCTTGTGGATTACTAGCATTTGTACCAAATCTAAAATAGATATTTGTGCTGGTGTCTTCTGTAATTGTTCCATAATATCAATTTTTTTGTCTTGGTCAATAGTGAATGGTTTATTTTAAAGCTGAACAATTTGTTTGATGGTAGGCAAAGTGGTGGATGGTTGTTGGCTTGGGATAGTAATCTTTAACCTCTGAGTTGTTATTACATAATCAATATTAAATATTAGACCATCATTGCTAACCAATGTTGGAAATGGTGTGGGACTAGATAGGACAAGTCTCAATTATCAGTGTACTTGCTTGTGGTCATGTGGCAAGGACAAGTTCTCAATATAAGGTCCAAAAGGGGAAGTACTAGTTTGTTGGTTTGCTTGTATGCATTCCCAAGTCAAAGAAGGATTATCTATGTAATTTTGTTGAATATTGTTGTTTAATAATGGTCTAGGCTGATTAGTGCTTGATCTAGGATTAATAGAGATGGTATTAACGCTACCCCCTACAATATGACCTACAACCCTATTGTATTCATGTGTAATTACATGGTACATTTGTTGGTTGTTAATGTTCTAACCTTGGTTTTGTCCATTATTCTATCATTTTGGGTTTTGCTTTTTATCTTGTTGATTCTGCTAGTTTGGCCTTTAATTTTGATACTATTGATTTTGCTACTGCACTTATTGTTGTTGTTGTTGATTGTTCTACTGATGTTGATTATTATGTTGAGGAAAAGGGTTTTGATAAATCCCAAGAGTTTGATTATAAGTGGAAGAACCATTATTCAATTTTATCTCCCCATTCTCCTACATATTCTTGATTAAATGATTGATTTGGACACATCTTCATAGATTATGCCCATTGACCCAATCATAGTCACAGAATTCATTTTCACGGTAGCAATAGGATAAAGAATGCCTTGCAAATAATGTTTTGGTATCGGCCAAATAATTAGATTAGTAACATAAAGCTTGTAAAATATAAACTCAATAGGTTCTCCTAGGTCAGTAAAGACATGATGTACAAGGATGGTTCTTCTAAGAGAAGGGGTTTACAATGGTAAGGGCTATTGTATTTATTGTGTAGGTTTTGGTTGTTATGATTTTGGAATTAGTTATAGATTTTTTTGGGTAGGATTAAGATAAAAATATGGTACATATGAGGTTTACACAGTTTACACATGATGGGATTTGGTTACTCTATTTCCCACAACATTCCTATTTCTGTTTAATTACTTCAATATTTCATGGTTATTGGCCTATGTTGGTTGTGATGCTGGCACTTAAATGGGATGTTGGTCATTTCCCTAATTGGTACCTTTATTTTGATTAGTTTAATTAAGCTTGATGACTCTTTTATTGATGATCACCCTCTTGATTAATAAACCTTTATCAATGATCTCCTTGAGTGTATGCACGCATTATAGTTCTAGATGATAGGCTATCTCACTATGTAATTTTTTAGTAAACACAGTGGCTAATTATTTATCTAGTAAACTATGGGTAAAATAGATTACAAGGGCTCTCCATCACTATAAATAACTTGCAAAAATATCACCATCTTTTTTCTTTGTTTGTGTTAAGTCCACTAATGAAATCTCATGCCTAAGATTATAGGAATAGTGTTGCACAAACTTATTAGAAAGATCATCAAAATCTATTACTAAATTTTTGGGCAACTTCAAAAATCACTCCAAGGCTTGTCCAGCCAAGCTCCTTGGAAACAAAAACAAAAGGTATATGTCGATATATGCTATTGGTTGACATGCGATAAATAATTTAGTCAAATGAGCCCTAGGGTCACCTTCCCTTTGTATTTATCAAATTTTAGTGGTTTGTATCCTAGAGGAAATGGTATCTACAAAAACTCCATGTTGAATGGGTAGGAACATATGTCATCCAATTTAAACTTTTCAATTTGTTTACCAACTTGAATGGCAGCAATTACATCCTTCATCTATTGTAATTCTTGGGATAGAAAACTAGAAGGAATATTGGCTTGAGGGAGAATTTGGGTAGATGGTTGGGAGGTCACAAGTGGGAGACTTTAACCAGTGTAGGATAGAGATATCTATTAGGCTTTATTGGTTTGGTTGGGGAATGGACCAAGAATATGCATACATGGATTAGGATATACTTGAAATTACACACTTGGTTGTGTTATATTCTAATTTGTGTTGGTGATAAAGGTTTACATTGGGGAATTTTGTGGTCAGGAAAGAGGGATATAACTATAATGTGCCTATTGTGGTTGAAAAGGGACATGTTTCCGACTAATCAAACCTTGTTATTGAGTGAGAACTTGTAGACCAAGACCCTATCTCTAGATTTATGGCACATTTTGAACCAACGGTTGTCTATTAGGTACCTAAGAAACTTGGGGACCTCTTTGTTGCATGAATCCCTATGAGGAAGTGAAAGTAAGTTGTACATTTGACATCTATCATTGACCAATATTTGCTTGTTGTTGACTAGTCATTACTTGGTTTTGGATTGGCATATTAGTCTATGATTAAAGAGGTATGTTCATCGTTACCTAGCAAGGTGGAACATTAGTTTGCCCTAATTGAGGTGGTAATGTATTTTTCCTCTACTGCATTGATACATTAGATTATGCCTATTATTGTGGAATACTACTCATTACCTATTGAGGGGCAGTAGGGTTCATCATATTCTATCATTGAGGTGTGACATTGGTCATTATTTGATTACCTAATCCAATAAGTTGTACACTTGAGGAAGCAACCAATTGAGGTTGGGGTGTAGAAACTCCTACTCCCTAGTATGATGACCTATTCATAAGATTAACCACAAGCACATGTTGTTGATTAATTATTTGCATGTTAGTACCACTTTAATCAGGATTGGATATTATTTTAAAATTGTCCACTATGTTGGGTTTCATTATTTTGTGTAGAGTTTGAAGACACTTCTTCAATAATGGGCGTATACATCAAGGTATCTATCAAAGTAGTTTATATGAATGGGTCATAACTTGGATTCTGTTACCCAGTTAACTCTATCAACACTCCTGTTAAAGAAACTAGGTCAATGAGAGGCTTACTCACCATGTTTATCTAATTGAAATCACATGCTAGATTTAGGTAGGTTTGATATGATATCTGCATTTGGTTAAATTGATCTCCCATGATGTTTTTGCCTGGATCAAATATATTAGGATCTTGGTACATTGTTTGGACTAGAGTCATAGGATTGCTATAATAAGTCTTTTGATCATAAATGATATTATGGGGCACTCTTACTAGACTTGGTAAATTTTCATGGGGGAAGTTTGTTGGAAACTTGGCCCCTACCTCTATGGATCTAACTAAAATCTCATCTTTGTTCTCTAAAAAATGTCATTCAAACAAAAATGGATCATACATGGAAGTAATATTAGTAGAATATGACTATTGAAGTATTGGCTCATCCACTTTAGGTATTGTAACTAGGTATTATAGGGTTTTCCCTTAATCTTATTCTAAATAAGGTGGTGTGTTAACCAGATAGTTAGTCAATGGATCTTGGCTTTGTACCCCTGATTGAGTATTATAAGAGGGATAAGAATTCATCACATAAGCAATATTATCCACATAGTGGACTTGCACCATTTCTTCTTGTGCAACTATATTACTAATCCTTGGATTGTATATGAGTCCACTACGAGTGTAATAATACATGTTGGGATCCATAGTCAATGCTTTTATGATAAAAGGTGAAATATTTCTATAAACTCTAAAAAGGAAAATGTCTAAAATAAATAATGTTCCAACATGGTCTAGATTCATCAAAAAGATCAAAAGGTTCATGCAATGTTTTTTGAGGAAACAAGCTAGTGTGAAGTTTCTATTATTTCACTATTCACACAAAGATAAGCAAGTAAATGGACCTAAAATCAAAATGCTAAACTCTAAGGTTGAAGTGTTTCAAATCAATCTAATCTAGGAATTTAAAAGTTGCTAGGTCTTTTGGCCAAATGTGGCATCAAAAGTGTGGCTCAAACAAGGCATACGCTAGGACTCTTGGCCAAACGATGTCAAAAACTAGAATTTGAAATAGGTGAAAGTTTTAATCTAACAGTTTTGAAACACTTCTAACAAACACTAGGTATTTGATTATTGGACATGAACTTGATCAACTGGGTATATGGCATGAAACAAAAGGCAGTTTAGAAATAGTTTATTTTCTCATAAAAATGGTATAAAACTTGGCTTTTTTGACAAACAAGCTAGATAAAAGTGAACAGTATTACTATTTTAGATAAAAGATCACAAAAGTACACTTAGATTGGTCTGAAAAATGTACTAAAAAATTTGGAACTCTATACAATAGGGTCTATAAAATAATATTTGAAATGTTTTGGGTAGTGTAATGATGCCATACCACCCAATAGGTGTGATAAAAAAGGTTTATTTCAAAAACTCTCTAAGGCAAAGATGTTTTCCTACAATTTTGGCAGCATAAGACTACTTTTCTTAACTCAAAATGTTGTGGTGCATAGACTCAAAGTGAAAACTTTTAGCACAAAATGGATTAAGTCTATCAAGTGATGATAATGATTATGAGTCTTAAATAGACTTCAACCCAAATTAGAAATTGAACCTAAGTTCCCTCAAGTTTAGTGAAAATGCAAACCAACTTAACATATACACCTTATGAACTTGCAAAGGTGGAATTTTGAATTTAGATTATAAATGAAGGACTTAAACAGCTTTGATAAAGGTCTAGACTTAATTGGGTAGCATAACTATGCCAAAGTGGATGATATGACTCTCTAGATTTTGATGAACTTTTAAACAAGGCAAATTGATGATCTCATGTGGGAAGCATAATGCCTCTTTGTTCAAAGGAAAATTTGGACTATGTGTTTAGTTTGGATTATTTGTTTACACCAAGTTTTGACTCCAAACAAGACTTTGATCTAGGAAAAGACCAACTAATTAATCGCTCTTAGATCCTAAATTGACATGGTTACTTGGTATTGTTGGAACCTGTCAATATACATCATTTGAGAGGATTTTAAGTGTTCATCCAAAAGTAAATGCACATTATATAGTAGGGTTTTTACACCCCCCCTTCTATAAAATTATAGTACTATGATATGGACCTTGAGGCACACCTTGCGCCAAAAATACTTCCATGGAAAATAGGGATTTATCTAAGATCTAACAAGTTTTTGAATGTTCTAAGCGAATCAATTGCACAATGACTTTCATGCCAAACAATGCAAAAGGAAATCATAGATTTTGGGTTTGTATCACTTGGCTTTTTGTAAAAATGTCTAGTCCTTTTTACCACCACTACATCCTGATGTTCAATCAGTGTAGTGCAATGTCCAAAGTTCCACTATGTCCCATGTGCAACTCCAAAGGATCCACATGAAGTCAATGCTGGGAGATGAAACCCTAGGTCAAAGCCTCCCTAAATAACTTGTGAGAGGTGATGAAATCCTTCTCGTAAGCCAATTTTCCATAAAAATAAAGAAAGCATGAAATAGAAAGACTTTAGGGTCATTTTCAAGGTCACCCAAACTTTGATGAGTTTTTGGGGAGTGCGTTAGATGACTTTCTTTATAAGCCTTGGACTAGGCTATTTGCAATAAGAATGGTGCTTTTGAATCTAAGGGTTCCCTATAGGGGACAAATGGAAGAGCATACTTGCAACATTCCTCTTTTTCCCAAACAAATATATAGTCTAAACAACTATTGCAAACAATAATTGATAAGTGTGTTCAATTTTAAGCCCAAAATGAAAGATTTGGTGTTCATTTTACCCCTTGGTCTTAATTTCAAAGTTTGAAAACATTCACCAAAAACATCTAAATTCTTTGTTAAACACCAAAACAAGGTTCCTAATTGATTTTTAAGCATGCAAAGGTGATTTAAACATGTTGTGAGAAAATATTCAAGCTTGGTCTTGCAGAAAAAATGTTAGCATGTCCTTTAGCTTTGAAGCTCTTTTTGGTTTGAAATAATGAACTTTGGAAAAATAGCTCTCGGGTCTATGTTTTTGGAAAACCACAGTGACCGACGTCAGTTATATATAACTAATGACAGTTACCTTGGCTAATAAAAATCTAACCAATGTCAGTTTTGCTAATCGATGTTGGTTAAGCTATGTAACTGATGTTGGTCTTAATTATTGATGTCGGTTACTGTGTAAAATTGTGGCAACTAAAAATAGGAAAATAAAGTTAGAAAATCAATTTACAAGAGTTTTAAGGGTCCAAATAAATATTTTAGATTTGTAAAATGAACCTCTTCAGGTGTGAGATGCATCTAGTCCCACTGGGCATGCCATAATGTGATCTAGGAATTTGACTTAATAGAGGATGGTTAGTATGGTGTTAGTTCCAAAATGAAAACAAAATTAAACAAACACACTAATAGCATAACATATCTAGGCCTAGACACTAGGGAGAGCTTAAATAACCAAAAAAAAATGGCAATAAGGAATAAAGAACAATAATTCCTTCACCTTCCTTAGATGCTCTAAATTCCTTTGTAGTAGTGGCTTGCTCGACTTGTTCTCATGAAGTCCTTGGCAATGGAAGCTTGGTTACCTCAATCTCTCCTTGGCACCTTTGACTTGTGGCTTAGCTTGGCTTGGAATCAATTTGGCATGGTAACACTAGTTTCATAAGGCTTTTAGAACCAATCTTGTATTATAATTTTGCATTCTCAAGTCTTATAAATGATGTTTATAGCCTCTCTATTTATAGATTTTTTAGAATGTCTATAATCAATCTGAACCTTTTGTCCTAAGATTGAGATGTGTGGTTGATGATTAATTCAATTTTTAGAATTAAGTTTGTAATTATCCTCATCATGACATTAGAAGAAGGGGCAATTAATAGGCATGGAGGGTATCATGGAAGGCATTGATGAGGCATGGAGGGCATGAATCTTGATATTTATGGCATGTATGGCCTAGGGATGTCTTCTCAAGAAATGAGGTTACTTGATGATGTAGATATTCAATATTCATTTCCAAAAATAATTTTTCAACAAGTTTCCATGAAATTTTTTATTAGGCCATGATTTGGGTTAATTAGCTCTTAAGCATGTTTAAGCACTTTGTGCACAAATTACTCAAATTGATTGGAATGCCTTGCTATTAGTCCAAAATTTGATTGGATTATAATTGGAAGGCAATGTTAAATGGGTTGGATCTGTATTCCCATTTAGGATGTTACCAAAAACAAACAACAAAGGCACATATCTTGTGCAAGAGATTTGATAGGAAAGAGCAATCTAGAGCACCTAGGTGAAAAATTGGCATTTTGACTCAGAATGATCTTATCAAAGTTAGTTGGCCCATAAATTACATTGCCCCATTTAGGAATACCCTGGCCAAAATTGGCACTTTAATATGTCAGTTTCACTTCATTTAACATTTTTTAGTGTTTTTAGGCCAAATCTTGCATTTTAGGTGGAAATTCATCAAAAGCCTGATTGAAGGTTATCAGTGGCTAGATTTAAGTGTCTACATAGGTTACCTTATAACATCAAATGTAATCATGATTGAGTTTAGACCTTTTAAGGTCACCAATTATGAACTAGATCATTTTCCTATAGGTGAAAAACAATTACTTTATTGGTTTTATATATGGTTGCACTCAGTAAGAAGAGACAATTGAGCAATAACCCCCAAAGGGAGTAATTCCTTTCCTTGATCGTCAAACCATGGTTGTAGATGGATATTGCTCAGGTTGTACTAGCCCTCATTTGACCCATCAAGGCTTTGATAAACTATCGAGGATTGAGGATCAAGATCACTTTATTTTTTTAATGTGTCATAAGGAGGATGAGGTACATTAGCCCTCAAGACCAGGTTCTACTCTAAAATTGATTAAATAAGTTATTCATAAAGAACATAAGAAAAATAGGTTTTATGCCATAATTACCTTCCTTTTATGAATTATCTAATTAAAATAATTTTCATAGGTCCTATTTTACCCTAAAACAACACCCCTAAAACCATTCCTTCTCATTGAATTCTAAATCATAGAAATAATGAAAAACATTGACCCTTTTTGGATGAGTAGGCCATCTAAACACCCCTGAACTATTATATATTATTCATAAATATGGATGGATGAATCAAACCACCAATAGCACAAATTATAATTCCACTAGGGTCCCTATCACTACCCAAAATATTATGTTCTAACTCTTTCTCTCCTGATCATATTGAGTGAAAACCTGAGGCTCTCTTAGAGTTGTCCCAAACTACCCAAAATGGTTTTTCCTTAGCATAAAGAACCAAAATTCTACCTATGTAATATAAAAATTGTGAAAGATTTTCTATCCTTTAAGTTACCTTTCCTTCCTTTTGGAAAACTTCTAAAATTCTTGGACCTCAATTAATGGTAGAAAACTTGTTTCATGTCTAGTTTGCAGCTAATAGGTTTTCCTTACCTCTGTTGGTTATTATGTTTGAAATTAATTTTATAGGACTATTAGGGGACATTAGGGAAACCATTAATTCAATAATATTACATCTTATCCCAAGAAAAATCTCTAAAAACCTATTTTTCTAAAGCTCCAAAAGGCTTCAAAATGCATCCTTTTGCTCCTAAACTCCTCTCCTCCACTCCAAATGACTTCAAATGACCTTAAACACGTCAAAAAGGGTAAAATTATCCACATGGAGGTGGGATGAAGTCAAAAATAATTTGAATTCCTCAAAAAGTTGCTTTTTCATTTGAAAATTCTATTTTGAGGATCGTTAAGTCATCTAATGCACTTTTGGGTGTATTTTGGGTATAATAGCTTCTCTAAGACTCATTTTTGGATCATTAGAATCTATGATAATTTTTTAAAACCTCATTAATGTACTCTAATTCTCAAACACCATGAAAACTTGTTGGGTCCTTCACTTGAAGTTCTAGACCTATTTCTTGGCCTTTTCCTCAAAATCACCAAATTCACCTTTAAACTTGCTTAAAGTGTTTCAAAAGCCTGCAAGTGACATGTGTTAGGTTCATGAGGTTTGTCTCCTTATTCCACCATTGGATCACCCTCTTAAAAATTACTCTACTCAACTTCTCACACCACATGAAGACCTCCCAAAATACTATAATGCATCATCAAATTAGGACCAAAAAGAGACTAGTCATGGCGGTAGAAGGTTGATGAAGGGTTAAAGAAAGTGGCTTGATCCATATAGGAAACAATTTTGTATGTAGGCCAATTTTGGCCAACATTTTTGGTGACCTCCTGGGATTACATGCCTGCTATGCAATAGATTAGTTGCCTTATCTTATCTATATGGCATACGATGTCACAAATATTTATTTTCCAATTGATATGAAATTGATATAAGGATGTCCCTTTCCAAAACCTCCTATTGAAGCAATAAGGACAATTTAAAAAAAAACCAACATTCTACCCAAGGAACTTAGGGAAGGCAACACACAACTAAAAAGATGTGCACAAATCACTTAGAGAAAAACATGAAAACTATACAAAATATATAATATATAGAATGGATAAAAACTCTTCTAATAGCAAGGATTTAGATGAATCTCATTGACTAGGATGGGTAATACCTCACCATCTAATCAGGCAAGCTAAAAATCATTATGGTGTTTACATTCATGGATCAAATAAGGACCACTCCATAAGCTATCAAACTTAGTGTGGTCGACTAGCTTGGCCTTATTTTAATCCCACTTGAGGACTAGATCCCATTCTTTGAAGTCCCTTGTTATGGATCTCTTGTCAAAGGCTTTATTTACTTGAGCTTAATTTGAATCTAGTGTCTTCATTTCAATTTCTCTTGTATCCTCATGCCCCATTAGCTCTGCCATCCTCATGCTCATAGGTTCACTCTCCATCAACTCAAGCTAATGAGCTAACTCTAAAGTATGTAACTCAAGAGAGATGGGAAATTTGGTTTCCCTCCCATATACAAGGACAAAATTTGAGTTACCAGTGATAACTTTGGGAGTCACTCTATCAACCCATAAGACTATCCTTAGCTTTGTGTGCCACACTCTCCGATTTTCTTCCATAGTCCTCTTGATAATCTTTATCAAGTTTTTGTTTATTAACTCTACAATTTCATTACCTTGGGGGTAATAATTTTAGGATGTACTAAGTTATATACCCATTTTAAGTTCCCACTCACTTGTCCTCGTGCCAACAAATTCTAAGGCATTATCTAACATTATTGTTTTTAGTACACCAACCTTGTTACTATACTATCATAGAAGTCCAACACCATTGTTTCATTGGCTTCTTTCAGGGCAATTACTTCCACCCACTTAGTGAATTAGTCAGTAGCAGTGAGTACCCATTTGTGTCCTCCATTGGAAGGTGGATTGATCATTCCTATAAATTTTAGACCCCACTACATAAAGGGTTGTTCTACCTAAATTGGGTTAAGAGTAAGGGCTACCAATTTTTACTTGTTGGTAAAGAGAGCACACTTTTAACACTTTCTCAGCCAAGCATAGGCATCTTCGAAGGGTTTGGGATAATAATAACTATATCTCATCACTTTTTTTGTTATATTCCTTTCATCAAAATGGCCTCCTGCATGCCCATCATGGAATTGCTCTAAGAGCCTAGTGACTTTGTCCTCATCTATGCACCTAAGAAGCACTCCATTAAAGTCCTTTCTAAATAAAACCACATCAACTAATACATAAGTATGGACTAAAGTCTAAAATACCTTCTCTTTATCCTATCCATACCTTTAAGGCATTCACCTATTATAAAAAAATGTGTCATATCCTGGAACCAACTAATGTGAGGTGGAGGTGCATTTGTTTGTGAGTTATCTTGTGTCACCAAGAGAGCCTATTTATCTTCATGAAGGTCATAAACCATATGCTCACACAATCCTTTTCCCCTTACTAGCTTAGTTACCTTGATCTTCACATCATATTCATGACCTTGGTAATCCAACTAGCCCTCTTCCCATTCAAGTCTTTGTTAAGAAGGAAGTCCCTTAGTCTAGGACAAAACACCATAAGATAGATTTTTTATTGAAGAGTATTGGTCTAAACACCATAATATAGAGGGCTTTTTACCCCTGAAAGGACTTATTTTCTACATAAGTATACGTTACCTCATACCCTTCAAGCCCTTGATTAAAAAATATTATTGGTTCTTCAAGTCCTTCACCATTATTTTACATCAACATAGTTGATATATTATCAATATTGGCAAATGCATACAATATTAAATCCATTGAGAAATTAGCATTCATGAGTGTGGGTGCTTTGGTAATGGCTTTATTGATAGCCTCAAATGTTGATTTACCTTAATTTGACCAAGTGAACGCTTGGTTCTTCTTCAACATGGTAGTGATGGGTTTGACTAAGCTTACAAAACCAAGAATAAACCTCATCATGAAGTTTATCTTCCCAAGGAAATTTTGAAGTCCTTTCTTATGCCTGGTAATGATAATGCCAAGATACCACTTATTCTATAAATATCAATAAATATGTTTCCCTCATGGATAATAAACACACATTTCTTGGGATTCAATGAAATCCTATATTTTTTGCATCTCTCAAAGATTAATCTCAGGTGGTCCAATTTCTCACTAGCCTTCTCGGAGAAAATAGTTATGTCATCCAAGTAGACAAGCACCATCTAATTTAGAAATCTTTGGAAAGCCATGTTTATGGATCTTTAAAAGGTAGCCTTGGTATTTGATACATAAAAAGGCATATTTTGATAAGCATATGTGTCCCACTTTGTGTTAAAGGCAGTCTTGTGTTGGTCTTCTTCTCTTACCATCACCTAGTTGTATCTTGAGTACCCATCCAAAATAGAGAATCATTCTGAACTAGAAACCATTTGAAGGAGTTGTTCCATGGATGGTAATGGGTAATGATATTTCAAAGAGACCTTGTTTAAGTCTCTAAAGTCAACACACAACTAGATCTCACCATTATTCTTTCTTACTATCACCAGGTTGGATACCCATGAGGAGTGCTTGATGGGAAAAATTATATTGGACTCAATTAATTTAGTCAATTATTTCCTCATTATCTCTTTAATCTTTAGATTGATAGGCCTTTGCTTATTCCTAACAAGCTTAGCATTAGCCTCAAAATCTATAGTGTGTTGGGATAGCTTGGGATCAAAGCCTCTCATATCATTGTATTACCAAGAAAAGATGTCTAAATATTCCTTACAACATTCAATAAAAGCGTGCCTTTCTACCTCGTTACTTACCTTTCCAAGATTGAGGAGTTTGTCCTTGAAGATAAGGACTCTTTCATAATTCTCCTCATCATTTAACATTGGTGCCTTATCTTTCTTCATATGGTCTCCCTCATGGAAAATACCTTCAAGGGTAACCAGCCCTTTAGGAAGTTTAGTAGACCTCAGTTGAACAATTTGATCCTCATAGTCATGTTGAAAATTACCTTGATTCATTGAGGAAAACTCTGCCTCCTACTATAAGAAACAAGCAATATGTTTGTCACTATCAAAGACCTGATAATGGGCTTCATTATCTAACACTAATGGTCTTACCACCACTTTAACATGTGGCTACACTTTGGAGTTTTTCAAATCATTTGAGATGTCAAACTAAGCTCCCATAGCTACCAACCTATCAGCATGCTAGTTTTACTACTTGGATATTGAAGGCCTCAAAGTCTTTAAGAATGTCCCACACTCTATATTTGTAATATTTCATTAAGGGATTTTTTATGGTGTTTTATCCTCTGACCTAATGCATTGTTAGCTCACTATCCCCATATACTTGTAACTACTGGATCCCCCTCTTACTATCCCATTGAATACCATGGATAAGGCCCTCATACTCAACTACATTGCAAGAGAAACTAAATAAGAACTTGTAAGAGGAAAAGTACTTGTCATTGGATGGAGATATCAAAATCACACCTATACCTACTCCATGTTTTCTCCTTGAGCCATCAAAGAACAATTTCCATAAACCACTAGTATCTTCCTATGGCCTAGTGAGGGATGGTATGAATTCATTCTATTTATGCAATTAGTAGACTCCCATGTCTCTTTCTTCAACACCTTCTAAAGGGTCAATTAGTTGATTCTCACTCCATAAATCATCTAAGAACATATCAAGTATCCCCTCAAGATGAGTTTCTAGTTCTTGATCAACCAAGTGGTCATCTTCATCTAGGATGGTACAATTTATGTATGGGCTCCCTGGCCCATAAGGCTCAATGTGAAATTGGGAAATAGGCTTAGCTTTTATAGGTACCTTGGTCTCATACCTTAATCTAAAAGTCATGTAGGACTAATCTAATATATAACCCCCAATTTTGGCTGTGAAGTCTCTAAATAAGCATAGAGCAAAATGAGGGGGCACCTCTAGAATCAACACATATTGAGAGACTAAAGCACTAGGACAAGCATTTAAGGTCAAGTTGAGATCTTTTATAATGCTAGTTGCTTTGGCAAAATATCCATCAAGATATGAAACTCCCTTAGATTGGGGTTCATACTTAAAACCAAGTTGATCTGCTATTGACTTTGGCATCACTAAAGTACTTGCTCCACTATCTACCATACAGTTATGTACCAAGGATTCCCCAATGATCATAAAAATGTAGAAGGGAGGAGGTTTGACCACCTTGTTTTATTTTGCTTCATTAGGCCCTTTGGTTGTATTGGTGAGAACCGCATTTTCCTTGCTTGGTGGATTTTTAGAAACATTGGTCTTCGACAAACCTTCCTAAAGGATATCTACCTAACCACATATAGAAAGCATGTCCCAAATTGGCACACTCATATTAGAATTTTCATTTTTTCAAAAATATTTATGGTCACACCACCAACTTTTGGTTGTGCTTTGGGAGCCAAAACCATGTTTTGAACTTATGAGTTTTGGGGGATAAAGGCATTCTCTTGATTCTGATTCTTTAGAGCTATTACAACCTTTGGAGTAATTAGAACATTTGGAGAAGTAATAGGTTCACTTGGATTTGATAGTAATGGATTAATAGTAGGAGGATCTTTAACTACTTATTGAATACCATCTATATTCCTTATTTTTAACCTTGTATTAGCTACCACTAGAATATATGATTGGCTAGAACTAGCCTATTGATTGGATGCATAGAATTATTCCTACTCATAGTTAAACATTGTAGGACCCACCTAGTTTGGTTCTTCATTAGGCCTTTAGCCTTGTTGAGGATTTTTTTTTTGTCATCATAGGTATTTCTATGTGTTGAGCCATAAGAGCTTGATTGTATCCATAGCTAATAACCTGTTGCCATTGATCGTTAATTGCCTAATTGAAATTAGTATTTAGGATAATAGATTGACCAAAAGATTGATTACAAGGCATATCACCCTCACTTCCTTAAGTAATGTTGATCTAAGTAGGGACTAAATTATTAAATGTGCTTACAACATTTGGATTATAATTATTTTGCCTAACATAGTTAGGTTGCCCCTATCCTTGGCCTTGGCCTTGGCCTTGGCCTTGTCCTTGAAATTTTCCTTTATAGAGTGGCCTATTTTCTTGATAAGACTTCTAATAATACTGATATGTATCTTGATAAGTTTTATTAAACTAATCTTCTTTCCTCTTCACATTCCCCAATTAATTTCCAAAGGATTGAAACATGCTCTTAAGCTCCTTCAAATTCTCATGTTCTTAGGAATCACCAGATTGACTAGTTAAAGCCATTTCCTGCTTTGGTGTAGTTATGGTATCAAGTGTTGGCATAGGTGGAATGGAAAGAAGGGGATGAATGGTAATAGAAGGTGGTTGAATCTTAGGAAACAAAGGCATTGGTGGCCTAGGTATAAATTTAATAGCTTATATTAGACCATTCTCTGCTTTGATTACCACCTCATAAGCATCTAGTAGTGTATTTCCTCCCATAAATTTAATCATGACTGTAATATCACTATTGAGATATTTTAGATGGTAAAGGAAAGTGAAGTTAGGAGTAGACCTGATATAGATTGGAATCCTATCTAATGTGTTTTGAAACCTGGTATTGAAATCTTGAGGAGCGCTCTTGATTGTAGATAATTGTTTAGTAAGTGATAAGTGGTCACTTTTGTATTTAAAACTTTTACATAAGGCATCACCTAAATGATCCCATGATGTGATGGAGTTATCAGTAAGGTTTCAATACCATTCTAAGGCTTTACCCTTAAAAGAGATGGCCAATAACCTATTAGCTACATTTCCTCATTGGCATTATGAATATTACAAAAGTTGGCTATATCACTCAGGTGCTTAGAAGGGGTTGTAGATTGGTCTATCATGAAGTATGAAACACTTTGAAGAGCTACCACTAGAATGGGATCATACTATTAGAGGTCTAAATCACTCTGACCATTGAAAGCCACAAAAGGAAAAGCTCTAGGGGATACCATGGTAGTGAAAGGACCCAACAAAGACCTTTTTACAGAGGTAGATTTATAAATTGGTTTAGGAGGAAAGTTTCCCACATATGGGTGAGTGTTAGCAAACCTTAACCTTCTTGATAAGTCTAAATTTAATTCAAAAAATTTAAAAGCAATACCTCTAGAAGTTGATCTTATAGTTACCTTTGGCATGAAATATCTTTACTGCTTTGCTATCAGATTGTTGAATGTTCTTTAGATTCACCAGATACTAAAAGATGAAAGCTCTAACCACTGTAAATTGATCAAACCAGCATCAAACCTAACCAATCTTCTTCAAAATTGGTCCCATTAGGAGTGCCAAAAACTATTGTCACATATAATTTCACCCTTATGGAAGAGTGTTTTAGGATTTCTCATTCCCAACTATAATATTGGAGCAACCTTAGGCTATAGGTATCCTGTAGTGAGGTTAAACCTTTGGAGAAGGCTAGCTTCCTCTTGGTAGATCACATAAACTACTAATTCTACTTGGAAAAGAGATAGAAAGGTGGTATAGGGTTACTAAGAGAGATAGATGGGATAATTCACAAAATTCAATGATACTTAATTAAGCTTGAAACAAACATTTATTCAACATAACACAATTTTACTCACACAACCTCACAAACTAGTTAATTTGCATAAGTGTTTCTTAAACTAGGCTCACCAAACAATACATGAAACAAAGAGGAATTTCAAAATTTAGACCAAGCATCCATTAATGGTGGAAATATCTCAATTTCAGACCTGCAATTAACTTGAAAACACTCAAAAATAGGAAAGAAAAAAGGACAATGGACATGAAATAATACTTCTTCACAAGGCCATCATGCACAAGCTTGGTAAACATAATTCAAAGGAAAGAGATAGGTTAAAAATGATATTTATTGCTTCAAAAGGTCTTTATTACAAATTTTTATAGATTTTCTCCTTGTCAAATGAGAATATCTTGCATAAATGGGGGATAAATAGGAGATATAGGAGGAAAGGGGATGAGAGAGAAAAGAAGCAAGCAAATAGAACTCAATAAATGAGACACAACCACCCTCCATGTATTTTCACCCACATTTGGGTTAATTATAACTAATCTTTTCTCAACTAATTAGCATTCATTAGCCTAAATAGTCTTCAAGCCCTCTCACTGGCTTAGAAATACACTAGAAGACAAGAATTTATTGAGGATGATGATATCATGATCCACTAAGAAGGAAAAGTCTCCAAGAATTTTAAAATTCATTGAATGATACACATTCACTCTCAAACCTATAAATGTCTCTCCTTTGGACTTTTACACCCCCTTCTACTTGCCTTCTAAAAGATGATTTGGTAAAAGTTAGTTGACTTAGCATAAAATGCTTAACTGACTGTGGATGTTATATTTCATGTTTAATTTTTGAGGTTATTTTCTATTTTCAACTTAACTTTTCTCCTCCAACCTGCAACAAAATCCATGATACCTACAACTCTCATAGACCCCATTGATGGAGGTCATAAGCTTGAGTCACTTTTAACCAGCTACCCTAAAAACTACACCTAAGACCATTTGGCACCTTGAAGACCACTTCTAGAACTATATAATACTTCTACACATCCATGACATGCATATGAGAAAGAAAATGAAGGTCTGAAAAACCTTCAAGACCTACAACAATGGTGGAAATCACCATTAAACCTACGACATTTCACAAAATGTCAAAAAACTAGGTTTTTGACCCTTTATCTCAGCTAGACACCCCTAAAACCCTTGTGAAGAGATCCAAATTCCATAAAATGATGTGTATTGTCCCATTAGACCTATTTCATGGTTTTAGACCATTTCTTTCTTTGTTAACCTACAAAAATAAGTAATTTTGAGCTATTTTGGGCCTCTTAAGCACCCAAACATGCCATATTATTCTAAAAAATAGGTTTTAAAGGATATGGATGGAGTACTATACACATTACATGTGGTTTTAAAGCAATTTTAGGCCATTTTATGGACCTATGAATCCAAAAACTCAAAACTGGCCAAAAACTTCTTTTGCAAGCTCAAATAGGCTCACCTTCAAGATGATTATTCATACAATGAAGACACCCATTCCACCACTTATTGTCATGTATTTATTTTAAATATATATTTTCAACATCCTTGCAAATATTGGGCTCCCATGCATATGATATGAAAAGATACACATGTAAAGATGATTTCATGTAGGATTTATAAGCATTTAAGACATGCTTATGCTCTTAGAAATTATACATAAATCTCAAGCCCTTAACCAACCAAAATCCATAATTAATTTAAATTATATATGGGTACTCAAAATATACTATAATAACTTTTCCCAACTCTTCATGGTATAAAATAAATGAGCATCTAAAGATGGGCTAAAACTGGGTGTCTTAGGCCTAAAAACTTGAATTTCTCCAAATGACCAATTTGACCTTTCCACTGATATAATTTTCTTGAAAACATATTTATGGCACCTGAAACATCTCATAACACCTTTCAAATGATCAAAACTCAACTTTACCTTTTATGCCTTTGAGACTGTTTGTGGGGTTTTGAGCCTGCATGTGGGCTTTACATGTTGTTTGGAGTGTGAACACTATTGAAAGGTGTTTAATAGTATTAAAAACTATTACCATTATTATTAAACACTTCCATAATCTTTTATACCTCAAACTAACCTTAAAACTCCAAAAAGTATGTCTACATGAATAGTAACCATTATGAGACATGGAGGGGACTATGATAAAAAAGTGAGCACTTACACTAATCATATGACCCTAATAGGATTATTTATGGATAAATTAGGTCATGAGTACCAATATTACCAATTTTAAAGTATTTTTTATGTTTACTTTGTCCTATAGACCTTTTTTACCAAAATTTACCTTGAGCTACCAACATGCTTCCTCCATGCCAAAATTTGTCTTTCTTCAATTTCTTTAAACTTTTTCTTGAAACCCAAGAATTTGATAACTTATATAGGATAATATATGTTTAAAACATCATATTTTACCATTTTAATACCTCCAAAAGGCCTAAACTCCTTTTTGGCATCCATAACTTGCAAAACTTCATTTGACCTCTAATTGTTACCTTCTTGACTACAAGGGAACTGTTTCAAAATATAAGGCACTTTCACTACTTATATGAACTTTATGATGGCATGGGATTATTTTTTAGGTCATTTATACCATACTTACCAAATTTCATGCTTTGATTCAACCTATAAATGCCCCAAACTAACCAATTCCTCCAAGGTATGCTCCAAAGTTGACCGTGATTTGACATAGTGTTGATTGTACTAAAATAATGAAAATTTACCATTTTAAAAAATCCTCAAAAATATTTTAAATTTTTATATTAGGTAATAATTAGCCTCTCCACTAAACTTTGTTATTGGATCCTGTATATTTTGGCCTGTAGGCCCATTTTGGTAAAATCTAGTGACACGTGTCTGCTTGGTCAAATTTAAAAAATGAGTCCTCATATTTTTCCTTGGTTTGATCAATAACATGATTATTTTCCCTTATAAATCATATGTAACCTCTCCATTCATTATTTCACTCTTTATTTTCTATCTCACAATCTTCCATGTCACCTTGTACCTTCTTAAAAGACCTCATATGATTGTATGTCAATAACAATTGGATCTTCATCATGACCATCCTTATCATATATATCATCATTTTTTTCAAATTTATTATCCTCTTGATCATAATTCCCTTATATATCATTTATTTATTAATCCTTCTTCATGCCTTGAAAATGGTTGTTGGTCTTGATAGACCTTTGGCTTTCATGATTGTAGGTGTTTCCCTTGATGCATGACTGTGGATGGTGTTTTTCCCTCTGACTTGATATCTTCATTCCAAAACCTTGATTTATCATTTAAAATCCATGAATCATCATAATATATAAGTTAACCTTCATAGACCATTGTCCTTATGAAACCCTTATGACTATGTTCTCCCTTTGTTGTAGGTCTCTTTGATTGTAGTTCTTGACTGAGTAAAGGGAGTAAAACTCTTGATGTGAGTGTCCTAGACCTTTTGATGGCATGGATTATCTTGAGAGGTTTATTTTAGCTCATCCATTTCATAATTTACACCAAGGTATTGATCTCTACCACCTAGTACTGGTCTTATTCAAGCCAAATAAGTGGTTGTAGGTTATCTTTTTCAAGGTTGTAGGTGAGCACTTCCTCCTATTGAGCCCTCCTTGGAACCTGAATGTGTACATTCTTATTGATACATTCATTAAACTTCTCATATTAATGCTATTTATTTTGGCTCTATGTTCAAACTAGCCTCCTTGTCTCTAAAGTCTTAAAACTACCAAGCAAACCTTCTTAGGAATATCACAGACTTGTAGGTGTCTATAGAAAAGGTTTATAGCCAAATTGAATTTTTTCACTAATTCAAGACTCTTTGGGTAAATCTTATAAACAACATCCCTCCAACATTGTGTTCTTATGAATCTGTAACTCCTCTTGAAGACAATATCCTTCTTAAAATGCACTTGATTGTCTTTTGGTTGCTCAAAATCATTTATATGGTTTAAGGCCACGTTTGAGGGTGTTTGTAAAGCTTTAGAAACCTAAAAGGTATCATTTATCTTCTATAACATGATGGTCCTACTTTAATAACCTCATTTAACTCCTAAGATGGTCCATAATCCTTTGAAAGCATTTTCAAGCTTTACTATCCTTCTTAACTATAGGTCCCCTTTCAAGCTTGTTATAGGTCTTCATTAGGTGGAAAACCAATTCCCTTATTGGTTTTCAATACCATCATTGAATATCTCATTCTTGATATAGACTATCTCACTCTATCTGACCTCTTAATCCTTTCCCTTTATTATCATACACTAGCCAATAGGCTTCAAGCTTCATTAGGCTTCAAGTGTCATATATTGACATAAGCATTAAGGACTCATTATTCATTCATTAAAGATCATAGATTATTTTAATACACCTAGTCAAACCTCATTCAAGCACCCAAACAATCTTCAACTCTCATTCCACAACTTAAGGTCATAAAGAACTCCTAAGGCTTGCAATGCTTTTTTGGGCTTTTCCTATTGGTATGAGCATATACCTCCTCTTAATTAAAAACTAACACTTGATTTAGATATAATATATGTTCTTATTTCCCTCCATGAAGTTTTGTGCCTTGATTCATTTATTATCCCATTATTCTACCAATTTTAGGTCTCCATTGGGTCTTATTAGGTCTATGTGACCCCCATAGCACACAGTCCCCTATCACAACCCTTACATGTACTGAGTAAGATCAAAATCACCAAAATCTCTTTACATACATCCTCATTTATCGTTTCACCAATTTATAGGGTCTTTCCATGGCTCAAACCAAAGATATTCCATTTTTTATGCTATTAGCCCTAAACTAGGGTTTTTCAGGCCTGCACAGACCCAAGAGAAAATCATTTGCATTTGTATGTTGCCCATAAGGATTCAAAGCTCTACAAGATTTTTTTAAGCTCTATGGGGACTAGGTTCATGGTGGAAAACTATAGGTTTCTTCCATAAATCCCTCTGTTCAACCTTTTACGATGTTGAAGTGGATACTTTACATAAATAGATAATCTATAGGCTTGTTTTGAGGGTTTGATGATGCTTTAACTTCCTTAGTAACCTTCAAGTGTTCAAAAATCCATAATATCATTTTTCCACCCTATTTAAAATTGTATCCAATTCAAACCTTTCTTGATCAAACTCCCATTACACCATGGATATGAATTCCACCATGTTGTGTCCACATGACCCTATCCATTGCACTAAAACATAAGGTTTAGAACCCCTTTTTCCAATCTAAAACCCTTGACACCTTCTCCTAAGGTTATCCTCAACTACACTATCCTTATATACCATTTTCATAATCGGTAGAACTCCCAAACAAGGGTTTTAGTTTCACAAGCCCTAAATGAGGGTATCTCTCCTTGTACAGACCCGAGAGGGTTCATAATTGATTCATGAATTTTGAAGGTATTTTATTGCACTATGAAGGCTTCTCCACCTCTTTTCCTACTTGAAAAAACTCCTCAAATAACCCAAACAAGTCCTTACCTCTAATTTTCCACTTTTCAAACAATGAGTTCACTTGGTTGTGCAAAAAGTTTAACTGCATATAGACCTATGTTACATTTGGTACCAAATAACAATATGGAAAAGCAAGGGAAGGCATAAATACGTTCAAGAAATAAAAATTAAACCAAATAATTATAATTATAACTTAATAACTTGTTTTCTTAGTGAAATCATGCAAGGAGAAGGGAAAAATCAAAAAATATTGCTTTAAACACAAGAAAAATAAGGGTTGTGAACTCTCTATATTACAAAAACTTCATGGTGGTTACCTCTTATGAATTTGATCCTTTTGAAACCATTATGAGCCTTATTAAAAACCAAGACCATAAAAATTCCCATACTCCCACATCTTTCTTATCAACAAACCCTAGATAAGTATATTAACTACCTTTTATGATTATAGCATGCTTAGATGAGTCCTTATACAAACTGTGTCAAGTTTAGAGATACTTGGAGGGTTTGAAAAAGTTGAAAATAGGTGTTAAGGTGTCCTATACTTGATTCATGATGTCACATACATGCCATCCTCTCACTCCTTATCTTTAAATGACAACATTCTCCATAAGGCTATTGATTGCCCAAACCACTACTTGGCTATAGGTGAGTTTTTTAGGGCAGAGCACATATAGGTGGTGACCAATCCACACTTTTAAATTTCAACTATTTTATTGATGATGTTTGAAGCATTATTATATTTTTAAACCCAACAATACCACCCAATATGAAGGCATATTTCAATATTACAACCTTAAAATGTAAAGGACATTTAGAGTTTCAATTCTATAGATATCATTGTCAAACCTTAGTGAACAAAAGTGCATCTTGGAGACCTTCAAACACTACTTTCTATTAGTCATACACCGCACCTAATTTTGCAAGGTTCTTCCCTTATGTGTGGGATAAAAGGTGAGTGCATTTGGAAGCATCAAATATCTTTGAAACATTGTAATGGGGCATCATCAAAACCACATGGGCCTTTGTTTTGATGTTTTAGGGATTTTGTCCCTAAACACAGTCCCCTAAAAATACAAGTTATTTCTCAACTCTTCTTGTCACTTTTGGCATCAAACCTGATGTAATGGAATTCTCAACATTTATAAAACTTCATGAGGGTCTTGAAATCATATATAACCTTTCTATGCCAACTGTCATATCTCTGTATAAGCCATTTGTAAGTGGACATCTTAGGTTTTAGGGAAGTGAAAATAAGATGATCAATATGGTCATGAGTATATGAACCTACAACTAGTTTCAAACTCTCACAAAGGTCCTCTAATTGATCATCTCACCTTTAAATGTATTTAAACTAGTCTCCACACTTCTCTTGTTAATGTTTTTAGTCTCTTGTAGGTCTATCTATAGTTCCAGTCAAGACATTGAAGGGGATCATGAGCTATATGTGGGGTGTATGGCCATTCAACAAGCTTCCAACCTATTAAAGGTATTCAAGTAAAGGTTAATAACCCTGACACACTTTAAATAGGTTTCAACACCCACTTAGATGTGATATATTTTTTAGATACATGTATGTACTCATTCATTTATATAATTGTATGAGAAATTTTCATTGATTGTAACAACTCTTTTGTGTCACATGGGAGTTTGGCCTCATGGTTTATGCCCCAATAATATGTCTTATGCCTTGAAATCTCTTCAACATATCTCTATAACCATGATTAGAGCTCAAAACACCATGATTACAAGTGGGATTAAGTAGAGAGTTGAGAAACATGTTTGAAACTAGACAATGGTGACCTCATCCTATAATCTGGTATATTTACTTTGCTTAAGACCTCATATTGAATTTCACTCAACCTTCAAATGGACTCCAAACTTTCTTAAAGCATTCTTGATCTCTCCTCAGTCTATTAGGGTTGTAGGTTACCTTATAACATCAAATGTAATCATGATTGAGTTTCAACCTTTGAATGTTACCAATTATGAACTATCTCTTTATCTTATTGGTGAAAACCAATTCCCTTATTGGTTTTCTATATGGTTACACTCAGTAAGAAGAGATAATTGAGCCAAAACCCCTAAAGGGAGTAATTCCTTTCCTTGATCCTCAAACCATGGATGTAGATGGAGATTGCTCAGGTTATACCAGCCCTCATTTGACCCATTGTTGATGCCTAAAAGTGTATCACACATGGTTCTGAGTGTTTATGAAACACTACTCATTTCTGAATTTAGAGAATTCAATGCATGAATTGTAGGTTGTGATATTCTAGATATCTTTAGTGGAATAATGGTAGAATAAATAAACTATTTCACAAAATCTATAATGTTTGGTTAATGGGAACAATCGTGGCCTGTTAGTTAACCTTGTGAGAATGAGAGTGGTCTATACTAAGTGAAGTAAATTATGATCAAAACTAAATATAAGACTAAGCTAAAGTGGATATTTTTAATGAAAACTAATCTAAAGTGAATTGATAAAAAAATAAGCAAAAGGAAGGGTGGGGAAGAGAAGGAACATATTGATATTACTGATTTTCATTCTAGACATAATGACAAAGTTCAAATTTCATCTAAACATACACATGAAACTAATGTATAACATGAAATAGTTAAGCTTGAATCACATCACACATCTGGGAAACATCTAAGGAAGTGAGAGAATGTAAATAAGAACTATATTCACTTTAAATATATAACCCTATAAGAAAATAGCATAAGCACATCTACAAGAAGAGTAAAGATAATAAAATGAACCTAAAAACTTTCAATTAATCTAGCATTGGCACAAATTGATAGCTCTACATTTAAAAGTACACATCTGAGATTCATAAGAACCATTCAAATCTGAAATTTAAACTAGACAAGTGAGAGAGAATATTTCAAAATTCTCTACTTGAATTAATTGCTCCAAAATTAGCAAAAAATTTTCATACTCAAAACTCCCACTCTTTTTATAATTGACAATACCCCTTATATAGAAGCATAAGGAGGTATGTCGGTTAGTATTTTCAATTGATATTTGTTCAAGTATTAAGGATAGTTGTCATTTTACAAAGTTCTATAATTTTTAGATCTCCTAATGAACTGACCTATAGGCGATGTGCTTTACAAGTTGCACATACCTTTACAAAAGAATATTCCTTTTCAAAATACATACATGTTTATTTACACAAAGAATATGCTTTAATCAACAAATTCACCTTTGAGGCCCTTTTAATGTTGTATTCCCCTATTTATGCTAAAGGATCTCCATTGTTCTTTCATGTTTATCATCAATTAGCTTCATATTGACAACAGACTCCATGAAGAGTTCATCTTCCTAATCCACCAAGCCTCTGAGATCTTTGTCATCTCTGTCTAATTCTTCCTTTATGCTCCTAACCTCAGCAATCTTATTTTTTGTAGTTAGAATCATGTCCATGATCCTACTATTATATGCCCCAATATTTCTTTAGCTCTTGTTTCTTACTTCTTGCATGACCTGGCTATCCCTAAGCTTGAATTATTCATCAAGAATTAGACTCATAGGGTTGAGTAAAGTTAGGTCAATGATCATGTTCCTAAGTATATATTTTATCCTTCTTTCCAACTATTTTCCATCCTTAAAAAGACTTTCTATGTCCTTAGACCACTTAAACTATTAATTTTATCTACCAATAATTCCATGGTTGTATTCAGATGATCCAAGCTGATTGTTTTGAAATCAAGAATTTTATCCTCTATCAAGATATTAATCAAATCCTTTACTTTATTACTTGAACTTTTCCATTGGAGAACTAGGCTCATGGCCAATTTACTCTACTATTTCACCACACTCTATCTAGAATTTATTGACTTAAAATAATTAAACATTTCAAATAAAGTCTCTTCAAACATTTTGATCATTGCCTTTAGAACTGATAATAAAGCTTGATCTTCCAAGCTCTTTTGTTGCTGTATAACCTTGATGATAGCTTGTAATTATTCAATTTGAGATTGGACCAACTCCAAGGGGTCCTCTTCAAATGTAGGATTTTTTTCAGGATTTTTTGTTCATACTTGGGTCAAACTATCCAAAGGTTCCACCTTTTGATAGGTCATTTAATTACAACCCTGGCTGATCTTTTTCTCATTCACCCTCATTAAGCCAATAGCCTTCAGGTTAAACTTGACTCTAAATTTGTCTTAAGTCACTTGAAGAGATGGGATCTCTACTTGTGATCCACTTGATTGACTTAGGCAGCCACTCTTCTTTCATCTTCCTTTTGTAGAGCCACAATCTATGTCTTGAGCTCTTCATATATAGGGATGTTGATAGCTTGCATCATAGCCCAATGATGATGTCTAGTAGGGACTTTCTATAATATAGGCCCATAAATGAATAACTCTGGAATAGCTAGACCATCTATCAAGTTTCATTCACTAAATAGATTAACTTCACTCAAAGGGGGAGTGAAAGTCACTTTGGGTTTCTTGGCTCTAGGAACAATAGCTAGCTCAGCTTTCTTTTTGGGGGTATCCATAGGGACTAGGCCCAATATTTCCTTCCCTTTCTCTCCTTTGGTTTCTTCAACCTTTGTTTCTGCATCATCTAACTCTGACTCATAAGTCATTGATATCATTTTGAGTGTATCCTCTATGGTCTCATTATGGTCCAATGTTATCATGTGTACCTCTTCCTAAGGTAATTATTTCTCTTTTACCTTTGATGATTCAGGGATTGATGAAGAAGAAGATATCTCATCAAGTCTTCTTTCCTCTAGTTTTTGCTTAAATTGTACCCTACTCCTGTGTTCTCCTTATGGTTGGGCTAATGGAGGTCTAGTAGGTGCACTACTTAGTAAATGATACTACATGGGCCCTAATTTCCATCTATCATCCCTTTTCTAGTTTCTCTGCAGTCTGAGCTCAAGTCTAAGGTTATGTTCCTTCAATCTCTTAGTGACCTCAAAGTATGAATATTATTTAGTGTAAATGGGGTCAAAGTCTATAAACTCATGATCATAAGGTATATTTGACTTTCCTTTAATCTTCAAATGTTTTTTAACCCTTATACAAGGGTCCCACTGTATAATCACATCCAACTAGAGATTGAAGGATGTCCTATGCCTACATGTTGCCTCAATGTTCTCCTATTGCTTGAAGATAGTCTTGCCAATAGTTATTAGGAAGTTGTGAAGCAATCCCTTTCTTTTGATCTTGTAGAGACCATTTATACCATGAAATAGCTAATAGGTGACTTCTTATTTAGCTAGCTTGTCAAGGACATGAATAAGTAGTTTGAGAGGAGAAGTTTGTGTTCCCTCAACCCTTATAATAGTGTAGTCTATATATAACCAAATATCACATATTACTTCAACAAACTTTTTAATTAATGGGATAATTATTGGCATTAGAATTTTGGTTATGGTCGGACTTAAGGTTGGGTAGACACAATCACAAATGAATTGAATGTGATATATATATTTGAATATGTATTTATTTGAATAATATTGGGAGACTTTTTATGTCCCATTTGGTGACCATTCCCTATGGTTTGGGATCTTGGTAGTAGCACTAAGAGCATATAAGAGATATGACATCATACATAATTGAGTTTTCTTCTTATTTTTGATTGTAAATATTTGTCTACTTAACAAGTTGTTAATTATTTCATCTAGAAGGGGAGTAATATGTTTTTCAACCATGAAATAGAAAATTGACACCTATACTAGGAAAACATAGGTTGTGGTGGCATTTCCACACAATCTATATATCATTGTCATAATCATCCTTACTCCAAGTCTAAATTGGCTAATGGGGATGTTCTTAATAAAGTCTGAAAAGACTTAGTTCCTAGAGTATAACCACATGGCCAGGATGTCCTTTAAATCATGTTTTTGAGCCTAGGCATTGATTGAGGTTAGGTAAATTTGAGGTGGGGGTAGTTTTTAATAGTATTTGAATGCCACAGCAAAAATATATGAAACTTTTCTAAGATTATGTTCATTAACAATCATGCCCTTATCTATCTTAGTTTATTTGAAAATAGGATCAAGAATTTCAATGTAGTAAAATAACTCAGGATTCACAACTATATAATGAAGACCAAACATTTGAATTACAACTATGTTGTAGTCTAGCCTCTTGGCAGACACTTTCTTTCCTTCCTCTCTGGTGATGATGGGCTTGTCTTCAATGGTCTAAAACATCTTAGACCAATTATTTTCTCCTATATTTAGAGTAGTGGCATCAAATTTAGTGTCCTTAAACATTTTCCCTTCTACATCTAAGATCAAATACATCTCCACATCCTCTTTTGAGACACCCTTCTAAGCTACCATGGCTGTGAATTTGTCAAATTGCTCACTAGTGGACTATAATTCAGCTCTAGATTGAATTATCCTTGCATAGACTATAATTCAATTCTTTTTGGCTTGATTACAATGAACATAGAGTCAAATTAGGGATTCCATATATGTTATGTATTTTTGGATGTTCACATAGAGATTTAATGGCGGAAAGTTATTCAAACTATGTGAGATTTATGATTTAGATTGTCTTTAGATCTCATATTTATACCTTTGCAGTTTTAGGCCCATGAGATCTTTTAACCTAACCTATATGCCAATGTGGAATAGCCATGTCATTTCATTTATTTATTTTTTAAATGTGATTGTTATCCCTTAAGACATGTGTCAACACCTCATTGGGTTTAGGCTTATTGAAAAGTCCACCTCACCTTGAACTATTGATTTGGATTTGAGACCTTGAACATTATTGGTTAATCTTTATGTTTGGCATCTGAGATCTTGTCATTTTTCACTTCTATGAGACTTCTTTGTAATTACAACTATAATTTTCCTCTTTGTC
The DNA here is from genome assembly GCA_037957365.1 of Torreya grandis. NCBI lineage: Eukaryota > Viridiplantae > Streptophyta > Pinopsida > Cupressales > Taxaceae > Torreya > Torreya grandis. The sequence continues at coordinate 65,137 of JARHVA010002441.1, forward strand.
CAATGCCTTTCCACCATGTGGTAGCTTCTCATTCATCTTGCATTCTTTGAAAAGTCAATTTTCATTTTGCACCATTAGATCTTGGTTGCACAAATCAACATGCATCGCCAATCTCGATCCTTTAGGTTCTATCCTTTATTCCATATACCATTGATTTTATAACAAAATATCTATGATGGTGACACTTGTCACATTCTCACTCTTCCTAGGGCTTCTTTGATGTTTTGACTTAATGCTCACCATTGATCAAAATGTGTATGCTTAGTTGCACACCGTCGATCTTCGAGATAGTGTCTAAGTTTTAACCATGAGCTATGGTTGTGCCACTTTTCATATCCATGCTTACTCATATGGTTTTTAACTTTTAATCTTCCATCTCACACTATCAGATCATTGTCAATCTATGTGCTTGACTTATTGACTTTGAAGAGTCCTCATAAATAGTTGGATCTTTCTTACTTGATCAAGCATGTTCCATCGATCTGTGGATAATAATATAAACTAATGTTTTAGGAACATAAATAAATTAGTATAAAGTGTTTAGACTATAATTTTATTCATGTTAATAAATATGATTAATTCCTTAGGATAAAAATTTTAAGCTAATTCTAAAATATTTAAAGTCCTTATACGTTTAGTTAGCCCATGCGAAGATAAAAAGGAACTAAGAGGGCTCGAGACATAAAGAACTTAGGAAACATATTTAAGACTAAGTTTTTGGTCATGTTAATAAACATGATCAATATCTTAGGATAAATTATATTCTAAATTTTAAATGAATATAAAGTGTTCTTGTACAATTTTAAATAAAGTGAACCAGCATAAATTTGAATTCAATTCAAAAAACTTAGGCTAAAAGAAATAGGATAGGGGTTTTTATACGTTCAAACATGAATCCAATTAAAAAATTAAATACCAATGATTAATCAAAGGGTTAATTTATCACTAAATCCTAAAGCCCTAGACATTGTTCATAATATTAAGACTTCATTAAACCTGCAACCTGAAAACACAAAGATCCAATGTTAGTAATTTTAGATAAAAAATACAAGAATCATATGCAAATATGTCAGTCCCACCATGGTGTGGATGATCTTAAAATAAATATGATGTAATAAGATGATAATGGCAATTTGATCAAGTGAATTTTCAATTCAAGGCACAAATTTACAAAATTTAAGCAAGGGTCCCTATTTGCTTAGAAATAGGGTTATGTTGACCTCAACACCCATTAAGGATCTGATGAATTAATGAGGATTGAGGAGAAATATCACTTTATTTTTTTTGATTTGGCATAATGATAATGAGGTACATTATCCCTCAAAACCAAGTTTTGCTCTAAAAGTGATTAAATAGGCTATTCACAAGAATAAGAAGAAAAACAAGATTTATGCCATAAGTACCTTCCTAAAATAAAATAATATAATGAAACCAATTTTAATATGTCCTATTTTACCCTAAAACAACACCCATAAAACCATTATTTATCATTTAATTTTGAAGTGAAGAAACAAGGGAAAACCTAGACCCTATTTGGATGAGTAGGCCATCTAGACACCCCTAAAATATTAGTGATTATTTATAAAGATGGGGAGATGAACCAAACAAAAAATGTCACAAATTTTAATTAAATTAGGGTCCCTATCACTAACCAAAAAATTCTGGTCCAACTCTTTCTCTCCTGACAGTATCGAGTGAAAACCTGAGGCTCTCCTAGAATTATCCCAAACTACCCATAACAATTTTTCCTTAGCATAAATAACTAGAAGTATGCCTATGTAATATAACACTTGGAAAATATTTATTAGGCTATAAATTACATTTCCTTCCTTATATAAATATTCTAAAATGCTTTGACCTCCATTAATGGTAAAAAACCTATTTCACGCTTAGTTTGCAGCCATTAGGTTTTCCTTACCTTTGTTGGTTCTTATGATGGAATACGATTTTAAAGGCCTATGATGGGAAATTAGGGACACCATGAATTAATTACCTAATATGACATTTGAGCCCCTACATCAAGTAAAATCTCCAAAAACCTGTTCTGTTAAAGCTCCAAAAGACTCCAAAATGCATCCTTTTACTCCCAAACTCCTCTCTTACATGATTTAAAATGATTTTGAAAATTTCAAAAAGGGTAAAAATCACCATATGGAGGTGGAATTAATTCAAAACCAATTCAAATTCATCAAAAAAATTATTTTTCACTTGAAAATTCTATTTTGAGGACCCTTCAGTCATCTAATGCACTTTTGGGGGTCTTTTGGGCATAATAGCTTCTATAGGCCTCATTTTTGGCTCGTTATAATCTCTAAGACTTTATTAAAACCTTATTAATTCCCATAAATTTTTGAACACCATAGAAACCTACTAGATCCTTCATTTGTAGTTCTAGACATGTTTTTAAGCCTTTTCCTCAAAATCACCAAATTCGCCTTAAAACTTGCTTAAAGTGTTTCAAAAGCTTGCAAGTGACATGTGGTAGGGTCATGAGTTTTGTCTCATTATTAGACCATTATATCACCCACTTAAAAATAACTCTACTCATCTTCTCACACCACACTAGGACCTCCCAAAATACTCTACTACATCATCAAATCAAGACCAAAAAGGGACTAGTTATGGGGGTAGAAGAATGTTTAAGGGTTCAAGAGAGTACCTTGATCCATCGAAGAAAATTTTTCATATGTAGGATAATTTTGGCCAACACTTCCAGTACTAATTTTTGGTATTTTTTTGGTGTTTACATAGTAGAAGTCTCTTAAGGGCATATTTCACCCTGATGTGAACTATTGGCTAGATGTCTAGTTTTATAATCTCACCTAGACCCATGAGAGCACATAATTTATACATAATTATAAGTGAATCACTTATTGGGATGATTTGGTTAATCTTATCACATATAACCGATGCATACCACCTAATGTCATGTAGTACTTGGGACAACATGTAGTTTTTACAAAGTTATCAAAAGGCATTGTTATTTAAGTCCATGAACTCCCAAGTTTTTGAGTTTACCTCTTCTATATTTTATTGACATGATAATGGTGAAAACTAAGGTGTTTAAATATAAATCAATCATATAAATCATATCCACCCCATTATTTATAATGCTACCATCTATTACAAACCATGTGACTACAATTGAATCGCCTTAAACAGTAGTTACTCCAATCTAAGATTCTGGGAAGTGCAAGGTACCCAAAGGTCAAAGATATCCATATCCTCCATCATTGAAGACTCTCAAATATATCACATGATTATATGACTTGAGTGTTCCTAAAATATCTAAGCTTTATGATTTTCCACATCTAGGCACTAATGAATAATAGGTATATAAGATGATGATGGTCGATATGGATGGAGACCTCTATGAGAAGGAAGAAGAAAAAGAGTACTTCTAAAAAGTGGTATGCACCATCCAAGTCCAAAAAAAAGTTCTTAAAAATCTTTGTATATAGTTACCTCTTTTTCTAGCCTCTATCATCATTGACACAATGACTGAAGAAGACAAATTATAGAAAATCCACCAATCATTCAAGGTAGGAGGATCAACTATGAGTCCATTTATAGTCAAGAGATACCAAAACAAGTCCCACAGTAGCATTATTCTGATGTATATGGATCACGTACATCCCTTAATAATTTGGGGATAAAACCTCACTTGTTCCTATGAATGCCATTGGTAAACCTATGATATAAGTATAGTCTACGTAGGAATTTCCACCACCCAAACCCACAAGATGCTTGGTTCATAAGGGGTAGGTTTCTCAGGTAGAAGTGAAAATAACTATTTTTATTTCTTCTCCATCATAATCCAAGGAGGTCATGAGTAACATAGAAGAATTCACACTGGACACTCAGACTGCCAAGGAATAATAAGCCACACATGAGGAAGCATAGAGAGCAACTGAGCATCACATGCACCAAGAAGAAAAGTACAAGGCCAAGGTTAAGGTTAAGTTGAAGGAAGAAATAGTGAAACAATAATAAGATGAATCCCAATGGAATGCCAAGGAATAAGTGACTCAAAATCAATCCACATATGTTGAGGTAATCCACCAAAAATAAGTGGAAGATGCTAAAACCAAATTATAGAAGGAAGCCATAGTTTCCACCCAAGCTCAATAATAATAGTACATAGTCGATCAATAAAGCAAGGATGTTGAATTAAAAGTGGAGTGATAATAGATAGAAGCTACCGAGGAGCTGAAGAAGAAATAGATTATGTAATATTAAGCAAAATAATAGGCCATGGACCAAGCATGGCAACACAAGGTGCAAGTATCAGAGGCCCATAGAATGGTGAAGCCTAATGACCAAAAGAAAGCACAGGTAGAAGAGGCCAAGAGGGTGCAATTGGATGTTTCCAAGTAGGCACAAGAAGACATTGGAAGGAAAAGTATTATGTAATCTCAAGCTATTATTGTGATGGTTCCATTTGTGACAACTCCCTCAAGTTTTATTCCCCTACCAGCATCTCATGAGTTGCTTCAATCATAGCCATGAGACAATCTGGTTACCTCCAGGATGATAGTGATTCCTTGATCCTATCTTGTTAGGAATTAGTTTTTACATTAGTATTTACATTTGGATATTTACTAAGAGGTAAATATTATATGTGTGAGAGAATATATTATTTGGTTAGTTAGTTTTGATATATTGTTGTATGTTACAACAATATTACTCATATAGGATATTGTATAATCATTGGGATTTGGATGAGATATTAATGGAAATATGTTCTCCATGATTATACTAATAGTTTCTTATAAAGTTTTAATGTCCCATAAAATGCAGAATGGAATAAAATAATATTATTGTGTGTTAAAATACTTATCAATGTTCTATATATTTAGCTCCATTATTTTTAGTATGTTATTGGATTAATTATGTGCAGACTCTGAAAAATCCCATTATCTAATATTAGAGTAGTTTAGTCAAAAAAACTATGAAGATTATTTGCATAAAAAAATGAGGTCTTAATATATATAAAGGAGGCAATGCCATTGTTCTATCTTGATTTCCCTTATGGATGAAATTCTTCCTATGCAAAATGGTTTGTATTTATCATAGACAATTAAGATAGTTTTGTTAAATAAAATGGTAGTGTTTAAGCATATTAAGTGCCTACAGCTATAGTATTTTATAGTAGCACTACAATAAATTTGTCATGAAACTTTCATTTCTTGAACAATGTCACACATAGGCTATATTCAGCACAAGGCAAAAGTGAGATTGAGATCTCAAAATACTTGTCAGATTATTGGATTCTTGTGATTAATCATCAGGCATGGATTGAATATATGGTGATATGCATTGGTAAAGAATTTTGCATTGACTATTGATCAGTCTTAGGCTCACCCCATTCAAATAAAGTTATGTATCTTTGTCAAAATCAACCCATCCATACAAACCATTATGTATATCTTCTCTAATATGATCTTCTCCATTCCCTATTATGCTACAACATCCCCGTGCACTTTCCCATCATCTTGTCAATACATGCAATTATCTTCTCAATTCTTGCAAGCTCAACATTAATGAAGATCTACATTTTTATGCCTAACATTCATTAATTTGGTGCCACATTACAGATCTAACTTGACCTATGCATTTCCCATAAGCATTTCCATCATTGAGATCCAGTCTACTACATTCAGTTTTATCTTAGATCCTCCACTATGACATTTTCTCCTCGAGCTCCTCACCATTCACTATCAAGATCTACAATAGTGGGTACCCAATCTCATCCCATGATGAAACGTAATAGGGTCAGTTTTAAGATTTTAAGTATTTTTTTATTTTATGCCTATAGTTATAGTTTTTCAAAATAGGCTAAAAAGTTATTTATATTATTAGTCTTTAAAGTTAGTTTTTTAAAATTGGGCCAAGTTTTAAAATTTTCAATGTTACATTGAATGTTTATGGTATTTAAGGTGATTAGTAGTAGATAGTTTTACTTTTTGGTAATAGTTATTTATAGTTTTATTATTTGTGTCTTTATCTAGGTATGTTAACTTCAAAGTATGGATCCTTTAGTAGTCACATGGTATTATATGTCTTTAAATATAGTAATGAGTCAAGCTATATTAATTTTAGTTATATTCATATTATTTTGTCAAAATATTTGTTTAGTGTCAAGTATATTATGTCATAAGATAGTGTCATCATTTGTAAAAAGTATTTTATGTCTTTTAATGGGTTGTAATTGTCAAAAATTTCAAAATTAATCTTTATAAAAGAGTCAAATCCAAGAGTCAGAGTCATAATAAAAAAATGTTCAAATGTATAAGGATGCACTATCTCTTGTATGTGATGTCCAAACTATGGGGGGATGTCTCATCAAAAAATTAAATCTAAGCTTCATCAACTTTTTTGATGGGTGAGAAAATTATTCTACTAGAGGATGGAGGAAAGGAATCTTGGTTTCAAATTAATGTAGAGCATATACAAAGAAAACATCTTGACCTTTGTTTCTTAATCTAACTCCCTTTGACAATGGTTCTTGAACTCAGTCTTCATGCAATGGTTTAAAATTTTCACTTTGTTTATTAACCTTTCAAATGCTTAGATCTTTTTAATAGGGGTTTCATTACCCTCTCTACCCATTATAACAACTCAACAATCCTTTCAAACTCTCAACTTCTTCCCTTACTCTGTCAACTATCACACTCCTTGTAATGGTTCATTAGACCATGGCTTCATTCAAGTTACCAAATCTCAGTTGGAATTGTTAGGTGGATTATAAAATTATCTTGTTTAGGTTATATAGGGTCACATAGACCTCTCATTCACTTTTTAACCCTCTCTAAACTCAACTCACACCATTTCCATACTCTGTCTGTCTTGTCTCAGTCCTTCTAGCCCTCTTTATAGACTTTTCTTGGTTTGTATGGTAAGTACTTTCTCCAAATGGAAAACTAATTATTATTTTAGATAACCTTTATTTCAATTTATCTATCTACCAACTTATAGACCCTAAATCTTGGTTTAGGTCACTTTTCAAACTCTCTTTACCTTATTGTTTACCCTTTTGGGTCTCTTCTAGGACTAGAGTACACTCAAACCTCCAAAACCATAATTATACATACATACACAATCTATAATTGTGTTACTTAGTTTAAACATGCCAAAATACCTCAAATTTTAATTTTTTGGAATTTTTAAATAGTTGGAAATGTCCAAACCTCCCAAACCCTAGTTTAGGGTTTACTTTGTCTCAATCAGACCCGAGAGACTACAAATTACCACTATGGGCTTTAGGAATGGTTTAAAAGATTCCAAATTATTTTTTATGGTCTATATAACCCTAGACCAACTTTTCCAATATTTTTATATTACTTTTCAATCCTTTGTCACAATTTATAATACAAAATTCTCTTGATTGGGTCTCAAAACTACATGACTACAAGTATGGGTTAGGGGTTTCAAACTCTAAGTAAGATTCATGACTATAGGTCTGGGTTAGGGATTTCAAACTCTTAGTAAGATTCATGACTACACCAAGGTTAAAAAAACTTTTAAAAGACTCAAACAAAGTTACCTAAACATATCTTTAGCATAACAACTCATTATTTTATTATTTTCCATTTAAGAATCTGACTACCCTGTCCATTGTTAAAACATGTTACTACAGGAAATTAGGGTTTCTTTATATAACTATCAAACACCTTAAATATCCACTCTTTGTATTTTATTATGAGAGTTAAATTGTAATTACACAAACTTTATTCAAATTTTCAAAGGTCTATCTACATATTTTTCAATCATTCATTCATTGAAATTGCATCAGTTTACAAATAAGGAAACTTCACATAAACAAGGTCTATGATTAGTCTTGTCTAAGAATTAAATGATCTATGTATTATTTATTAAAACATATAAGGTCTAAAATTATTTTTAGAAACATTTATAAATAATATAACCACCAATAAAATACCTTTGATCAATAGTCTCAAGATGTACAATCTGCACCATAATCAATAACTCACATACAAGCATGTTTCTTGTTCCTCTCAGAACAGGGGTTTCTTTTCACCATTCCTTCAAGTATTGGTTCAAAATAAAAATTAATATATTCAAACATTAAAACTATATATCAATTATAATATCATTTATTCAACCAAAAACATTTACAAAGCACAACAACAACCAATGACCTCGAAAAGGTCTATATATCTTTGTTTAGACAAAACAGCGTTTCATACTCCCCTTCTATCTGCATACAAAAATTGTTCAAATTACATATCATCCTCTATATTCAAATGGATTCAACCACTACCATCTGAAAATTACTCCCTATATCCCTACTAATGTGCATAACTGATTCTTGATCAATTTTCCCATGTTAGAGTTAGTGACCTTACATTACTTTTCTCATGTTTAATCAATATATGCACTTTATGACCTTTCTTATAGACTATAGAAGAGATTTAGGACCTTTACATAGTATTAATAAATATTAAACACCTCTTGTACATGGTCCTACCCCTTTTCACCTTCAAATAATTCATGAAAGTCTATTGACAATACTTAACAATATTCAATTTTATTAAAAGGATTTTTGGCAAGAAAATCAAGTATTCAAATTATATGCAATATTAGACACTCTAGACTCCACAAATATCTTAATCATGACCTATAAAACCTATAAAAACACCTAATAGGCCAAACTAAGACAAAAATGAAACCTTTTTGGGATCCTTAAGGGATGTCCTTGCATCATACTACTAAGCTAAGGAATATTTGCCACATGTATGGATTGATGTACTTGGTATATGTTGTTGCCTACATGAATTTAACTTCTCTTGAAGTTTTCTACCTCCACTTGCCTCTCATATAGGTGTACATGCTCTTGAGCCCCAAATCTAGGCCTCCTCTAATTCACCTTCATACTTTCACATGGAACAATAATGTTAAGTAAAACACATTTGATGCCTTTTCCTCCTTGCCATGTAGGTGTACTCTAATCTTCCTCTTCTTCAATCTGGTCCACCTTCTTTTCTCTATCATATAATACTGTTGTAAAACTACACTCTTCTTCCTTCACCAATACTTCTTGTACTACCCATTCCTTCTCATACATAACTTGTGCTTGTCTTTTTCTTACCTTATATTCATATAGATTCTTAACTTGTTGTACATCAACTTCTTCATGACTTATCTCTATCTCTTGTACTTGCATAGGTTGCATATCCATCTTAACTATCTCCTCTTCATGATTGCTTTCATGGGATTGATATATATTTTCTATCTCTTGGACATCCTTCTCTTGATCATCATTCTCTTTCAAACATTCAACCATCCATTATTTTGCTGCCTACTCTAAACTTGTAATTTTGTCACAAATCAACATATTAGAAACAATATTTGAAGATTTCATGAATTCCCCATGGGTTGCATCCTTCTTAGACAATTTATCCTCCATCTTCTTCTCTTTTTTGGTTTCATATCCAAACCATCTCCTTTCCATCTCAGCTGCTATGTCAAAATCCATCTTGTTATCATCTCTTTCATGGACTTGGTTTCCATGCTTGAATTCTTGTGTTATCTCACTCTTCACTTTTTTGCCTAGTACCTTGACCAATCTTAAACCTTCCATAGCTTGATTTCAAGACTAAAAAATCATGAGTCTTTAATCCTTTCTTCCCTCTTCACCTTTCAAGGCTAATAGTACATATACCTCTCCATGTTGCTTAACAGCATATGTATTTGCCTTCCTATCATGTATGGCATGTCTATCATACTTATATGGCCTCCCTAGTAACACATGATAGACATCTATATGAAAAATATTACATAATACACTATCTCTATATCTACTTATCTAAAACTCAACCCAACTTTGTTTACTTACCAATAGATGGTGTTTTCTCTAAGCCCATGCAATCAAGTATGGTTTTGGATGTGGGATTCTCTTTAACCTCAAATTTTGCACCATCTCTAATGAAACTATATTATTATTTATACCACCATCAATAACCAAATTACATACCTTACCATGGTATTTGCATATGCTTTTAAATAAGTTTCTCTTTTGGATTAGTTCCTTATTTTGGTTTTGTTGCATTAAGACTCTCCTCATGAGCAATGACTCATTCTTATCATGTCTTCTATCCTCATTCATCTCTATCACTCTTTGTTGTTTCATACTATTGTTCACACCTCTTGGACACTTTGTTGCACTGTGTCCATATCTATGGCAATTCTAACATTTCCCCTAAAATTTATCTAAGTCCTTATCTAAATGGACCTTCATCTTTCCTCATTCTGTCAGCTACCAATGGCCCAATCTCTCTTGCATGGTGTTGTCTCATGCCATCTTCTTGATTTATTGTTAAATGTTCATGTGGTCTCTATTTTACCACCTCTTCATTTCCTCTCTCATCCATTCTTTCTTAAAAAGGTGTAACCTTACCTTGTTGCCTATCTTCACCTATTTCTTCTCTTTGTTCTATCATTCTGAGTGTATCCTCTATATCCTCCATTTTAATCATCAATGGAGTAATCAATTGGTTCACCTGGTCTACCCTCTGCTTAACCATATCATCATCTTTGCTTTCTCTCTCCATGGAACACAATTTTTATCACCTATCCTATAATGTACTTCACAACACATTGTCAATCCTTTCCACATTCCAAAAAATCTTTCCCTAAGCTCTAATACATAAATCATGTAGAGCATGTACAAATAAAACATATTGACCTTTACTTATTAATCCAACTCCCTTTGATAATGGTTTTTGAACTCACCCTTCATTCAATGGTTTAAAATTTTCACTTTGTTTCTTAACCTTTCAAATTCTTAGATCTTGTTAAGAAGGTTTTAATTACCCTCTCTAACCATTAAAACAACACAATAATCCTTTCAAACTCTCAACTTCTTCCCTTACTCAACTCTATCAACTATCACATTCCTTGTAATGGTTCATTAGACCAAAGCTTCATTGAAGTTACCAAATCTCAGTTGGAATTGTTAGGTGGATTTTAAAATTATCTTTTTTAGGTTCTTTAGGGTCACATATACTTCTCATTCACTTTACAACCCTCTCCAAACTCAACTCACACCATTTCCTTACTCTACCTGTCTTGTCTCAGTCCTTCTATCCCTCTTTATGGACTTTTCTTAGTCCATATAGTCTATACATTCTCCAAATGGAAAATTAATTATTATTTTAGATGCCCTTTATTTCACTTTATCTTTCCACCAACTTATAGACCCTAATTCTTGGTTTAGGTCATTTTTTAAACTCTCTTTACCTTATTGTTTACCATTTCAGGTCTCTTCTAGGACTAGAGTACACTCAAACCTCAAAAACCATACTTATACATGCATACACCATATGGAATTTTGTTATTAAATTCAAACATGTCAAAATACCTCAAATTACAATCTTGTGAAATTTTTCAATGTTTGGAAATGTCTAAACCTCCCAAACCCTAGTTTATGGTTTACTTTGTTTTAGTTAGACTTGAGAGACTGAAAATTACCACTGTGGGCATTAGGAATGGTTTCAAACCTTAAAAATTGTTTTTTAGGGTTTTTATAACCTTATAACATCTTTATAAATCCTTTGATATTGCTTTTCAATATTTTGTCACAATTTACAACACAAAATGCTCTTGATTGGGTCTCAGAATTGCATGACTACAGGTCTAGGCTAGGGGTTTCAAACTCTTAGTAAGATTTATGACTACACCAAGGTTTGAAAAAGTTTGAAGAGACTCAAACATAATTACCTAAACATATATTTATCATATCAACTCATTTTTTTATTCTTTTGCATTCAAGAATCCAACTACCATGTCCACTGTTAAAACATGTTACTACGAGAAAATAGGTTTTCTTTATATAATTGTCAAATAGCTTAAAGATCCAATCTTTATCTTTTATTATGATAGTTAAATTTAAATTACACAAAATTTATTCACATTTTCAAAGGTTTTTATACATATTTTTCATTCATTAATTCATTTAAATTGCATCAGTTTGTAAATAAGGAAACTTCACATAAATAGGGTCTATGGTTAGTCTTGTCTGAGCATTCAATGATCTATGTATTATTTCTTAAAACATATAAGGTCTCAAATTATGTTAAAAAATATTTATAAATAATATAACCACCAATAAAATACCTTTTATCAATAGTCTCAAGATGTACAATCTGCACTATAATCAATAACTCACATACAAGCCCATTTCTTGTTCCTCTCAGAATAAGGGTTTCTTTTCACCATTCCTTCAAGTCTTGGTTTAAAATAACAAGTAATTTATTACAAAATTAAACATATAAATCAATTCTAATATCATTTATTCAATCAAAAACATTTACAAATCACAATAACAACCAATGACCTCGAAAATCTCTGTATATCTTTATTCAGTCAAAATAGGGTTTCACACTTTCCTTCTATTTGCATACAAAACTTGTTCAAATTACATATAATCCTATATATTTTAATGGATTCAACCAATACCATCTAAAAATAACTCCCTATATCCCTACTAATGTCTGTAACTTATTATTGATTAATTTTCCCACATTGGAGTTATTGACCTTACATTGCTTTACTTATGTTTAATCTATATATGCACTTTATGACCTTGATTATAGACTATAGAAGACATTTAGGACCTTTACATAGTATTAATAAATCTTAAACACCTCTTGGACATGTTCCTATCCCTTTCCACATTCAAAAAATGCATGGAAGTTTGTTGACAAGACTTAACAATATTTAAATTTTCAAAAAGGACTTTTGGCAAGAAAATTAAGTATTCAAATTCTATGCACTATTAGACACTCTAAACTCCACAAATATCCTAATTGTGACCTATAAAACCTATAAAAACACCTAATAGGCTAAATTAAGACAAAAATTAAACCTTTTTTGGATCCTCAAGGGATGCCCCTACATCACATAACCTCTCATCAATCACCAACGATGGGGCCCAGATGATTTGGTGACATATTTTGTGTGGTGTGTTTTTTCATAGTTTCTATTTTGTGTTTACAAATAAAGAACAAAAGTAAAATTTTTTTATTTAATTATCAAGAAATTCCAAACATAATTCCTTGATGTAAAAACATAATGAAAAGACAAACAATACCAATGTAAGATAATTCATGGATCTTGAAAGGGTTTGTGGTAGATCCAGAAAACCATCAAAGGTGGACAGTAGATGAGGTTCATGTTCATGTCACAGTTTGTGGTAAACCTATTTAAAACCATGGAAGGATTGAACCTTTATTTGGATCAAGTTCATGAGCCAAATATTTGGGTATGCCATAGGGGTGAGCATATTGTAGGTGAGACTGTGAATGTTTTTACACCATGTAAAAATTGAGGGTGGATGTTAGGAATTAGTTTTCACATTAGTAATTACAATTAGATATTTATCGAGAGGTAAATATTATGTGTGAGATAATATATTATTTGGTTAGTTGGTTGTAATATATTATTGTATGTTACATCAATATTACTCATATAGGAGATTACATAATCATAAGTATTTTGGTGAGATATTAGTGGAGATATGTTCTCCATGATTATAGGAATAGTTTCCTATAAAGTTGTAATGTCTTGTATGATGAATAATGGAATAAAAAAATATTATTATGCATTAAAAAACTCTTGGTATTATATGTGTTTGGCTCCATTATTTTTAGTATGTTATTGTATTAATTGTGTACATACTTTGATAAATCCCATTATGTCTAACTTTTGGTTGTGGGATGTGTTGACCATATCTACTCGATGTACTATCTTCTATTTACCCATCATTCCTTTATGCATGACACCTATGATTACTTATATCACACATGTTGCCTTGACTTCTACCACTATCAAAGCATCCTTAGATGTTTCTCAATTTTTGTTATCTATGTAGATTGAAGGTCCTACATTTTATGAGTCCATTTTATAGAAGGTAATTTCATTAGATAAATAGGTTAAGGAGATTTAAAACATAAATTTTTCCATCATTAATCAATTACATATTAACTAAAAGACTATAAAGGATGAATGTCTTGATTTGTGCACCTAGTTGATCATGAATCCATCACTCCCAGATAAGGACTAGCTTGTTATTATTCTCAACAAACTCACCACCAACTAGAAGACCTTTAATGAATCATGAATCATATAAAAGGGATAGGCCATCAAAGCTAAAATGGAGATCCTCTATGATTTTTTATCTAAGTACTAGACCACTATTGATACAATTTGCACTCAAGCTATGTAAATTACACTTTAGCTACTCGATTAGAAGAAGCAGTTGGATGTAGTTTGGACCACTACACATCTTGAATTTGTTACAGATACCTTCACCCACACTACTCTCATTGCATCAAATTACACTCCTACTACCATGGAATTTGTCTTTTAAACCTCACTTAGTGCATAGGATATTGTCGTGAAAAAAATTATAGACTTGGTAGAACCAGATGTTGTGCAACTCTTTTATTGGTGTGACAATGCAATAACATGTCGATAAGATGGTTCACAGTTATGGTGAAATCACCTCTAAAGTTTGCATGGTGAATTTTACTTTGCTTAGGATGGTTGATACCAATATTCACCAGTTGATGCTAAATTAAGTCCCCTTACATCATCTTTTTTGTAGTGCTTAGGAAGTTATACTTAATTGGAAATATTACAAGGATGATTTGGATATCATAGATGTAAGCATTACACCACTCATCAATAAGCCATAGATCATTCCACCCATTCAACTATGATATATTCTCCAACATAGGAAGATACCTCCAACTACCAACTGATGTTTGTGTAGGTTCTATAATTTTGTCATTTTGGTCCATATATTTTGTATTTATAGATTTTGTCTAGTACTATGTAGTTCTAGTCTATTAAAAACCCTAAAGTGTGGTAGAATAGTATGCTACTTAGTTGAAAACCTGAAAGGGTGGCTTAGTAGTGTGTAAGGGGTGAAAACTAGTTTACATCACCTTTATCATCGTTTACGAAGTCCTATGCACTTCTATCTTTTTGCTCCTTTTTTAGTAATTGGGAAATTTCACTCTACGTCATTGTCTCAAGATGAGATAACCTTTTAATTTTAGGAAATTTTTAGTGTTAAATGGTAAATTTAAAACTATTTATATGTATGAGAACATCCTATGGTAATTCTAATTTTATTCTATTTTTAGGTTGTTAGGATTTGTTTCAGGAATCTCCATGTTGGTTAGTATTCCACCAAATGTGATATAGAGATCTATTTTCACCATGGTAAATATGTAAGTTAAAAATATAGGCAATAGTACCTATAAGTATTTTTAATGAATGTAATATGAGGGTTGATTATTGTGTTGATTTGGATATGTTTTTAAGTACTAGAATATTGAATATTATTCTTAGAAATCTTTTGCACAGTATATTAATAGAAATGGACATCAATCTATGAGGTTTTTTTTTATAATATTTGATATTAAATATTTAATATGAATTCTATGTATAAGTATTATTTATTAGTATAATCATAGAGTTTTCTATGTTATGATGACTATTTCTTTCATTAAATTGCTTGGATATATCACTTTATTTATCTTTAAGTAGTTTCCATCATGCATTGAACCTTTAGATTAATATATTTCTCTATGATAAACCATTTTTATGGATTTCAAGTCTTGGTTAAACCTTTATGTAATATTTATAAGTCTCTTCACATACCCTATCCCCATAATTAGCATGTTCTGGTGAAACCCAAGAACCTCTGCTAACATAGTTGAAGGGTCATTTCCTCTATGTTGAGGAAATTCACTAATGAAGAAGATCATTTCAAGTGTGTACTATAATTCAAGCTCATATTCTAAGGATAAAAGAGGATTATGAATCAATGATTAATGAGGAGGAGTCCCATAATTGGTAGAGCGAGTGGTAACATGCACATTGATTTCATCTAAAGTGGAAGCCACAAGTTGTTTATGGGGAAACCTATTAGCATTGGTAAAGATCATCATGTATATTGGATTAAACTCAATATTATTCTTGAATAAGAATTTCATGATGAGAAAAGGATTCTAAAAGGGTGACAAAAATAAAAGATCAAAAAATAGGATATAGAGTTGAACTAGTCGACTATGTTCTGTAAACTAGGGAACAAAATAGAGAAAAAGAGAACATAGTCATACAGGTGATTATGTATTGCTAAATAGGTAATAAGATAAGAAAATAAGGAGACATAATTGTACAAGTCAACTATGTACTACTTAGACAAAGTTTGAATAGGAAGATAAGGATATAGAATCAAACAGGTCAACTATGTATCAGAAGTAAAAAGGCTAAATAGCCTGTAAGAGACTATATCGATAGAAATGATAGTGTTATGAAATAGAGAAAGGTTTTACAAGATAATTTTGAAGAAAAATGAAATTAATCACATAATATTTATATCAATGTAACTAATCCAATCGGAACACATAGCATAAACCTTGCACCAATGCTAGCCAATGCAAGTTTTACAATACAACATATAATGATCAAAGATCAAGTAGCAACTAGAAATTAAATGATAACTAATTGGTCATCCTAAGTGTTATTAAGTTATAATTAAGTTTAGTTTTAATGTGATTAGAAAGTTGGCTATAATGAGGAACTAGAAAGCAATCTAAGGTTGGTTTCAAGAAGTTCAAGTTTAAAGGGATCTATATTGGTGATGGTACTGGCTTGGTATTGGGGACTACTAATTCACTTCAAAATCATATGGTGAAAATGGTTTTGGGTGTTTTTCCAATATATACCATCAACCATGTGTTTATACTTGGCTATAAAACCAAGTTGGCTTCCCCCTTGGTGATGAAATTCAAGTAGGTAGACCTTGAGAAGACAAATATTTAATGATTTTTGAATGAAAAGTGATTTTTAGTGTGTGTAAAAGAGAAAAATAGTGTGAATAAAATCATTATTTTAAAAACCACCTATTTGATCTATATTTTTATCTCTAAGCATTCAAGCAACTAAAAAGGAAAAGTGAATTAATTACTAGTAAATAGAGATTAATTCTTTGATTAAGAAAAGTACAGAGTTGGTTTAGGTGACACTATATGTAAACAATGCAAAATAAAGTTGACTGGATGTCTACTATTATGTAAAATCAATATTTATAAGAACACAGTCAAACATGTTGACTATGTCTTCAAGATAGAAGATAGACTATAGGATTGTGTCGAATAGGTTGACCCAATTTTTTGTAGGGTTACAGTTTTATAGAATATAAACTTATAAAAAATAATACTAAAAGAATAAAATTGAAATGATAGAGAGAAATAAATGAGCCTTGATGGGCTTGAAGATGTTTAGATTGAAAATTTTTATGCAATGATGTTCAAATGTTGATTCAAATTTTTACTAATAGGGTCGACTGGCTCGATGAAGTTTACAAAACCTTGTATGATGAAGAAGAATTTTTTAACATAGTTAATTGGTTTGACTATGTTTGTAGACTTGTAAGCTAAAATAAGATAATTACAAATAGATTCAATTGGTTTAACTATGTATGTGAATCTAGGGTTAAAAAATAATAGTGTGCCAACTTGATCGATCTAGTAACCTGTATTTGGGGAAGACCTACATAAACAAAACATAGTCCTTTTGGAGTGAATATGTGTTAAACTTGTGCATATAATGTTAGAACTATACCTACTAGTTCAATATAGTACTACAAAAATATAAAAAATATAATATGACAATAAAATTAAAGCGTGAAACAAAACCTACAAGGCTTTGATTCACATTAGGTTCACCAGAATGTATGTAAATGGAAATGCAATTAATCTATTAATCAATCCTAACTCAAAGAAGATAAATCCTACTTATACTTCCATTTATTGATACATTAGAAATTCAAGGTCATGACCAAGATGGATTTACTAAACCTAGCGGAGGGATCTCTTACCATAATAACATCACTAGAGAGGGTTCCAAAGTCTTTAGTCAAGTAACACTATGTAATAACCCTAGTTAGCTCCTATGTTTTCATATTCTTAAAAGCAAATGACAAGTAAATTAAAGTCTAATCTAGTTCTCACCAAAACTTGTGGCACAAAGTGGGGTTAATAAGCATAAAAATTAAACATGCATAGAATATCTATACTCACATCAATATATAAGAAATCCTAATGCATGGGAGATACGTACAAATATTAATCTTTCTAATCTTACAAAGGGGTAACAAACTTAGGAATACTTACCTTTGAAGATGAACCCACCGAGCCTGAATCTCTCCCTTGGCTAAGGTGCTTCACAAGAGGTTTTTGGTATGTAAGGATAACATGGATAAGTCAGTTCTAGGCTACACAACCTCTCTATGTATCCAAAATAATTTTCCATGAGATAAGATTCATATCTCCAAAGAAAGTATTGAAACCCTACTCTATGCTCCTCAAGTAGAATAGTGGATAAGTAGATGCACAATATAATCTTCTTCTTCTCTTCCTAAATAAATGACAAAAATAATGTGTATATATAGTTGAATCTAACCCTAAACCTTTCTAAAAATTTAATTGACAAGGTCAGCTCAATTGACTCTATATCTCTATTGCTATAAAAAAAAATTAGGTCTTGGTTTAGGTCAGCCAAGAGCCAACCAAAACCCTAAATGAGTTTTATCAATTTGAGTATAGGGTCGATGGGGTTAATAGTGTAACATAAACTATCAAAAAGGATTTTATGCTTAGGAAGGGGCCAATGAAGGTGATAAAATCTTGGAAGAGTATGTAAGAGAGAATAAAAATCTTAGGGAAGTATTTTAAGAGATTGTTGTGTAGATAGAAAGTGGTGGTATATAGGACAATAATCATAAAAATCACCAATGGTATGCCCACCCCTTTATTGATGCACCTTTTAAGGCATGCAATTAGAGATATTGAGACTCGAAAAGTTATTGCAAGAGATAAAACATCATTAATTGATAAAGTTTTAAAATATTATATGTGTATAATACCAACTAATCCTAAAGCCAATAAGGCTAATATGTGGTAAAAGGAACATTTTTAATAAGTTTTTATATACTTTATCATTTATGTTTCGATTATTTGGTAGTTTAATCACTTTAACAAACTTCACATACATATTCAAGACTATCAATCATAAAGGGTATTGCAGGCACTTGCATAACCTTGAGAATTGAAACCCCATCGAGTTCATTAGACTTCATCGTCAACTAGAGAAATGTTTAGACTTTTTCAAACCTTGTCAGCATCATTAGTCCCATTAGGCACTTATATCACTTTAAACATCGTAATAACCAAGACTAAATCAAGTTTTTTCTCCTAACACAAATGTTTTGAGGTACAAGTTTATTTGTCATGCCAAGTGTTTATAATGAAAATTTATCAAATTTACTTGGTATACGCAATGGAATATAAATTGAGAGCTTATGATAAGATAAAAATTATGTGAGAACTTACATGAGATTTGAATGGATTTACTAATCCTTGTCCATTGGGTTACGGAGTCCTATAGATAATCACAAAAAGTATTAAAATAAATAAAAAGATGAGAAAATGAAACAAAAGGGTAGTGACATTTGGATGGCCAAATTTCACTATAAAAATACAACATAGAGATGAGATATGTGGGGAGGAGACATCACATTTCTCTATGAGCTTGAGTAATGATGAATTGATGTGGATGAGCAAGGCCATAAATAAAATGAAGTAGTGAAAGATTCCAAGGTGGAATGGTCGGTGATGGTAAGGGAAAATGATAGAGTATTTCAAGTGATGGACTCAAATAAGCTTGTACATATACACATGCAAATTTTAGTGACATGTCACATTTAATTTCTTTAACTATATAAAACCAAGTTAGAGGATTTTAAAATTAATTAGACAAAAATTAGAAAGGCTTCCTCAATGAAAGATGCCTCCTATATAATCTAATCCACTGAAGCAAGATGCCATATACAAATAGATATAGATACAAATATTTATAATTTTACCCCATTTTATTTCTTAGTAACACTAAAAAAACCCACTATATTTGTAATAATAGTGCTCATTTATACTTATTTGGTGAATAGATGAGAGGCAAAACCTCCAACATTCCATAAGTGTTACCATATTTGATTAGTCTATTGGACTTGGGTTAAAATCCCTACTAGTATTTCCATACTCTCTAAATGATATAGCAGTTTGATGTACTAAATAAAATATAACTAAATACACACACACACACACATTAAATAATTATTATATTTAACAAATTATAATTTTATAATATCTAAATATATTTTATTATATAATAATAAATAGTATTATATATAAGTATTTTTTATACTATTATATTATATATAGTATAATACAATTATATTATTAATATTATATAATATTTTATAATATATATATTATAATAAACATAATATTTTATATTTTATATTATTAACATAGTGAATGGTTCATTTTATACCTCAAATGATAGTTCTCCTTGCAAGTGTGTTAATTTGATTTTCATATGTACCACAAGTTGGCATATGTGTAGGCATGATCTGCACTTTGAGAGTGATTTTTGAAATGACATGATGGGTTATTAAGTATCCATATGTGGCTACATAATTAAAAATGTTGTTTGACATAGTGAATGTCGCACGATCTCTAACATGATGCGTTATTGAGTATCCATATGCGGCTAAATGATTGAAAAGGTTCTATGACATTGTGAATGTGGCGTGATCTCTCCAAATATTAATGGATGTGAAAGTATGTATGTGTTATAGCAAGGAGGAAATTATATGCAATTATCCACATGGTGGATGTGTAGTAGTCATTAAATTTTATGATTTTTGGATATTTTCATAATTTTCAATTATTGATATAAATTAGACATTATTCACTTTTTTTTTGGTTTTAGACCCTTCTTATTTCCCCTATAATTATCATATTATCTCCTTTAAATTCTTGTTTTACATTTTTAACTCCTTATCCAAATCCTTCAATGACACATATCAATATCTTTGAATATCAAAAGAGAATAGGAATGGATAATATTGTCACCTTTGTTGTCTTGCAGTGTCTCTTGGTTTCTTGATCCTATGGTATTGGTCTTGTTTTACATAATTTAATATTGATATAATTTTATCTACAATCTTGTAACCCTAATTTTAAAACTAACCCTAAATATATAAAATATGTAATAGACCAATAATCTATGTGTGTATGATACACCACCCTTGGTTTATAAGGTACATGCCAAATAAATCCATTTATATCTTTAGCACCTTTGGGTTATAGTTTTAAATGACTATGTTATGGTCATAATTATTTTTCAAATTAAAAAAAAATCATCCATATGGTGACGGTGGCATTAAGACACTTCATGCAGAAAAGGTAATCGATATATTAGTGTCATCTTTGGCTTATGTATCCCTTGTGCCTTGTCTATGTTAAGGTTAATAAAAAGTTATGTGGATAAACATTTTTCTATTTGAGTGTGTATTACAAATCTTACTTAACACACTATATATATATATATATATATATATATATATATATATATATATATATATATATATATTTCATGATGGGTTGCTATATCATAAAATTTTGATTTTAATGATCATTTTGATGATGTGCATTGAGAATATCCTTGTCTTTATCTTTTAATGAATTGATGGCATTGAGATATGGATTTATTATTTTTAATTATGAACACTATTTATGATCATTGATATTGGTTGTTATAAATAACTCACTACATTTTGATAAAAAAAGGTAAATTGGATTCGGCATTGGTTGGTTGTAATGCAATTGCATTATCCTCTTGTAAATTATGATCATTAAGGACTAATATATGATAATAAATGGACATAAACATAGGAAAACTAAGATATTTTGGCTAATATATTTGTGTTTCCATACCTTTATGATATTTATCATGATTATGGGTTATATTGAAATACTGATAAATGCACATGAGTTCACATGAATATTTTATGGTATAGATTTGATTATGATTACCTTTCATGGATGTATCTCTTCATGCCTTTATAGATTATTACTATGATTAAAATGTTATATATTTTAATATATGATCTGACTAATATGGGATAACCATGATATCTTATGATTTGACATTAAATGATCCATGAAAGATTATTATAGTAATTACACTATCATATCTCCATTCATTATAAGTCACTACTCTAATGACATGTATGGATACTAATATAAAGTGTATTTTTACGATGTTGGGATGAACCTAGGGCCTTGGAAGGCTACTTTTTGGTACTCTTAAGAGTTAAAAAGAGTAGATGGGATAGTGAAACCCCATTATGAATCTACTTATACATTAATTTATATAATCAACATGTGCATTTGTATGATCTCATGAAGAAAAATCTTGGGGCCCAATGGGTTTCTTGTTGCCTTCCTTCATCTATATAATATTCTATGGACTTAAGGAGGAGCTTGGGGGAATGGAAGGATTCGTGCTAGTTCATTTCCTATCATCTTTATGATACATGCATATTGATCTAAAGTTGGATGAATCAAAATAGGAAGTTAGGGTTGTGGAAGGTTACATGTTGGTTCCCTTTTAGTAATCATTATAGATATTATAAACTCGTGAATTGATACAGCAACAACATTTAGATGTATTTATATTTAATAATGTGGACATGATAGGGATAATTGGTTGGGAAGACTTTATTGGATGCATGGTTTTATTATTAGAAATATATATTTCATAAACATATTAACAAATACCATGAAATGCAAGAGGCATGACTTAAAATGAATAATAATAAGGGAGATTGTTGCTATATTATTTTTTTAAAAATGGCTATTTAATGATCCTTTGGTAAAATCATAGATATATATTTACATTATATTCATTAACTATGCGTGCAACTATACCAAAAAATGAGTAGGATCATAATATGTGTTTGCATTTTCTATGTGTGAACATGTTTTTTTGTTATCTATGTGCACAATTATACTTGAATGATCCTTGCTTCTATTAGGGATTTGTGAAAAATTTCATAACCTTTCCCTAATATGTGATGTGAATCTTACACTTTTTCCTATACCTTGTTATTGTGTTTAACCTCTTAATGGTGAAATATGATGATTGAAACTCTAATGTCATCTTAATCTGCTAACTATAGTGGAAAATCACTATTACATCTTGCTAAAAAATCTTAACTTGCAATGTTTGAGTTACTTTCACATTTGTATGAATACATTGGGGTCTTATTATTCTATCCCAAGAGGATTTACTTCAGCCTATGGGTTCATTGGATCATACTACCTTGAGCATTGGTTTTGAATAAAATATCATGTAAGAATTTATGCTAATATATATGTTTTTAGAGTGAATATTATGAAACAAGAGTTATTATTATGATAAATTTTATCATAAAAGTTTCCTTTTATGTTAGAATCCTTGATTTTATTATAAATATATAATCAAAATTAATAATAAATCAAGATAATTTATCAATTCATCAAAAAACACTACCTTTTAAAGGGACTTCTTTGACCTAATTTAGATAATCTAACACCATTATGTAAATTAAAATGACAAAATATCATATTTTTTAAGAGGAATTGGAGTAAGTATGTAATATTCACTAGTATGACCTTTGTTTTTCACATCAAGGATGGTGAATTTATAAGGGAAGGGGGATGTCATTCCCTCTTGTTTTTGGTAACATTCTATTGGCATTGACATAATCCTTTCCTCTATTGACCTTCAGGCACATGTGCACAATCAAAATAGCCCCAACTTCTTCTTACAACTACACTTTACAATATTTGATCATTTTAAAAGCCTTATTTTATTTAAATTTTAGGCCTATCAATAGAGCCTCATTTGCATCATTATTGGAATTTCAATAGTCGCATGCTTTGTTTCATAGTTGTGTATTATGCTTTGACAGTGATTGGATGTGGTCTTTTATTAGTTTATTTTGGTACAAATTAATTATGGTATTATCAATCCCACACCTGATCCAAGAAAAAATAGGGGTTCCAATCCCTATACCTCCAACATTTCAATCTTTTACTTCTATGTTTCCCATCACATGTAGCCTAATCCCTTGATGGATTTGAATATGGATCGCTAACCATTTCAACATAACTCAAGAATGTGGCCTATCTGCTAGTAATTTTCTAGCTAATATAGTGTTAAGTTGGCAAACTAATTTATGGTGTAGCAGATGAAAAAAACTAGTGAATATTTTATGACTAACTATGACTTGTGAAATTTGATATAGAAAACATGAGATAGATAATATCATTTAATTAAAGGGAGCATTGAAAACTTTTGGTCCTTTTATTATCAATGGTAGATGCAAGGTGAAGGAATGTGTAACTTTAATTTCATGCCTCCACTCTAACCAAGTGTGTTTATATTCCTTAATCCAAGGTGGGTGTTGTTTTTAAAGGTTTAAAAACAAATATTTTATAAGGTATATGTGATACACTCCTAATATAATATTTACAAGTGTGCCCTTCATGAAGGCAAAATGTTTGGTTACTTTTTCCATGCAGTAGATAAAAAATAAATAAAAATGAAATAGTATTTAATAAATAATTATATATAATTTCAATAAGGAGGAATAACACATCACCATGAGGAGATATGTTTGAGTGTGGAACATGGAGTCTAAGAATAAGATGTGATAGAAGGAGACAAGGGATGCCCAAGAGATCAAATAATTATTAGCAGACATGTTGATCTCCTAAATTTTCCTCGTAAGATTTTGAATTTGTAAAAGGATGCTTCAATATGTTTATTATAATATAGTTTATTTTACTTCCATTCATCTCTTTGAGACCTTTTTTTTAATGAGGTTAACCCCTTGAAGCTTTTGTTGATTGTTCACTAAACCCATTAGAATAAAATGGCCATATCTTTTGATTGGTTAATTCAGTTTCTCTAAAACGTTTTGGGTTTGTTAATTTTATATCTAATAAAATTGTCTTGACCCCAGTCACCATTTTAAATAAATCATGAAATCAATAACTACATGTATTCTTTAAATTTTTCATTATTGTTATTCAATGTACTTCCATTATGTTCTATATGATTTAGGGGCATAATATGAAATTTGTAAATTTAAATATGGTATTTTTCATATCATGAAATATATGTAATAATATTTTTTAATGTGTAGAATATAGTCCATATTTGAGGGGGAACAATATTTATACTTTCATGAAAATACTAGATAATAATCTATTTAGTTGCATATCAAGTCTTGGTACTCTATCATCTTTATTTAATTATATTTTAGTATTATCTATAAGCCTATTTGTTATCCTATTAGGACATGTATTTGTCTAATTTACTTTATTTTTTAATAAGGACATGAGAGGTTGCATTCCTAGAGTGATTTTTATGAACAAACAAGATGTTTTTCCTTGCACATGCATGATTAAAAATATGTAAATAATGAATGATATGCATAGGCCTAATTAGAAACTCTATGAATTATGAGTGGTATGTATATGCCTATTGATTTTAAGTTTAAAAAGGTTTATAACACGTTAGTGTGACACATTGATATATTTTTGATGAATAAATGTTTGTCATTTTTTATTATTAGCATTTAAAAAGTGTTATTATTATTTAAAAATATCCTAAACTTAAAAGCAAACCTAGGTCATACATGAAAAGAATTTTATAAAGGTCTTCCATGGGGTCTCTAAATATTCTTTAAGATCATGGTGATTTGCACCTTATAGGTAGTGACATTCATCAGTATTTATACCATATGAAACTCTTTTTTTAAATAATAAGAGTAAGTAGTCAATAAGAATTATAGTAAATGGAAATAATAAAGTGTTGAATAGTCCTACAAGTGGAAATAATTATAGGATCATGAGATAATATTATACTCATATGAAGTGGATAGAGAGGAAATTATGATAATAGGGTGAGATTAATAATATAATAAGGAATATACTTACCTTACTCTCCACATCCAATTTCAAGGTGATTATTACAACACTTTTATAGAAAAGTATTGAGTCATTTAATTTGGATGTCCTACCTATATACACATAATATTTTTAAACTTTATCAATTATCGATGATTTCTCTCTTTCCAAAACTTATTGAGTCTCAATTTATTTGAGTGCACATGTTAAAATATGCATCAATAAAGAGGTGGATAGACCATTGGTACTTCATAGGATTGTTGTCCCCTATACCACCACTTTTTACCTACATTACCATATCTTATACAATTCCTTAGGATTTAACACCTCACTTACACCCTCCTCCAATAAATTCACCACCTTATTCAGCCCTTACTTAAGCCAAAAACCCTTTTTGGCATTTAGCAAATAATGGCAATCTGGGTCAACCCTATATTATAATTAATATTTGCATGTTACAAGTCTAGGTTGGCCTTGGCCAACCTAGACCGAGACCTAACTTACTTTTATCAATTAATGAAACAAGGTTGAATTGGGTTGACCCTATCAGCTAAAATTTTGGAATAATTTAGGGTTATATTCAGCTATATATACACATTCATTTCACCATTTCTTAGAGAAAAAGGAATTAATCATTCATTTACACTTATTTACAATCTGTTCTTCCACAATTCTAATTGAGGAGTTATTGTTTAGGGTTTATACTTGGAGAAAAATCTTGTCTTATGTAAAAGTATTAGATTCCTTGGCCTATCTTAATAATCCTTACAAATCATGATAACCTCTTGCAAAGCACTTTTGGTCAAGGGAGAGATTGAGTTTTGATAGGTTTGTCTTCAAGGTAAGTATCTCTAACTTTACTCCTTTATTTGAGTAGATAAAATTATCATAAGTAATGGCTTTTGAATATATTTCTATCTCCATGCATTAGGGTTATATTGATTATTTGAGTAGATAGACGTAGCATAAGTAATGGCTTTTGAATATATTTCTCTCTCCATGCATTAGGGTTATATTTATACATAACTTAATTAGAATTATTCTATGCATGTTTGCTTTCATGTTTATCACCCCTACTTTGTGCCACAAGCTTTGGTGAACACTAGATTAGATTTTACTTTACTTACATATACTTAGTGAATATGAAAACAAAGGACCTAGTAGGGTTATTGCATGGTGTTACTTGACTAGAGGCTTTGGAACCCTCTCTAGTGAAATTTTTGTGGTAAGAAACCCCCTAGTTAGGTATAGAAGATCCATCTTGGTTATGAACCTGAATGTCTTAATGTATCAACAAATGAAAATGTAAATAGGATTTATTTTCTTTGAGCTAAGATTAATTAATAGGTCAGATGCATTTTCTTTTATATACATTCTGGTGAACTTGATGTGAATCAAACCCTTGTAGGTTATCATCTTATATATTTTTATTTTTCTAGTATTAAATTGAACCTGTTGATACATTTCTAACATTTTATGTCTAAGTTAACACATATTCACTCCAGAATGACTATGTTCTTTCTATGTAGTTATTCTCAAATACAAGTGGCTAGATCAATCAATTCAACACAATATTCTTCTTTAACCATATAATTGCATGCATATTCAATTTAGTTGACTCTATTCATAATTTTCTTTTTATAGCATACATGTTTGCAAATATAGTTGAGCCAATCGACTCTGTTCATAGATTCTTTTTTAGCGTACAAGTTTTGTAGACTGCGTCGACCCAATTGACTCTATTCATAGAATATTTAAAATTAACACTTAAATAACACAACATAAATTTTGAAAAATAAGCATCTTAAAAACTACCAAGGTTAATTCTTACCTTCTCTATCATTTCTATTTTTTATTTACAATATTATTTTTCACAAGTTTGCAATCTATAAAACTACAACCCTATAGTGAATTGGGTTGACTAGTTCGACATAGTTCTGGAGCTTATCTTCTTTGTAGAAGACACAGTCAACCTGTTCAACTATGCTCTTATATGTAATATTATTGTATATAATATTTCCTAATTCCTAGGAGTAGTTTCACATTTTCTTTTATCTTATATTGTGTATCTCAAGAGTCCCATAGGTAGTTAATGGACTTCTTGGTAGGTGAAGTGATTAGTCATCTTTTGGCTTATTAAATGTATTATTTGCTTCCATTTCAATTAGAATCATGAAATATAATTTTAGTCATTCCTTCAACATTGTTTATGTCATGTCATTAGTATTAAAGCCTCAAATTTTAGTTGTTAATTTCTCATTTTTTTTCCTCTTTTCAAGTTGTATGGTCTGCATATTATTTGTTTTCTTCAATCTTTAACATTACGGTCTCTAGAGTATTATTTTTTATTGACACTAAAGCCTGTCATTGGTATTACACTATTGTCCATCACCTATTTTGGTGATGACCTATGTGTAAATGAAGTTTTGGTGCATTTTTTCTATATTAAACCCATAGATTTATGGCCTGGAGTCAAACACCAAAATTTTATAGTTGTGACCTGACCAGAGTCATGACCAATCTTCTATAGTTTTTAGTACTATAATCAGAGTCATAGCCTATGTTTTTTTATTGTTTTCTACACCATAATCAAACTAACATGGCATATTTTTATTGATTGTAACCTATAGGATTGTGGTAGTGGGTTGGCACTCTAAACAAGGCATTTTTACCAACATTTACTATGTCCTCAGACTAAGATATGCATGGAATATATAAAAGAGTTGAGTGAAAGTTACACCATTATTAGAAAATGGCATTTTAAATTCTCCTTATGGTAGCATATCAATTTGAAGAAAGTTATTCTATTTTTCTCATTTCCAATATTGAAAAATCAACATAAGAGGAGAGGTAAAACAAATTTTCATCTTTTTTTTTTTTTTTAAATTCCATTTTCATTTAAATGTAATTTTCAAATTTTCAAAATAATTTAAATTTGAAAAGCATTTGAAATGGAGAAATTTTCAAATTGCCTTGAGAATGCTACTCTAAGCAAATTTGGACAAAAATAACCAAATTATGCAATTCAAGGAGAAATAAGGAAAGCTACTCTTTTTACCCATTCATGTATGTCTTAAAATGTAAATCCAAAAATAAGAAAAACTAAGTATATTGATGTATGAGGTTTTCTTTTTAAGCTAGTGTTAATGACAAAGAGAATCCTTTTTAATACATTTTCATATATATAAAATGGGACCATTTTGGAGTGACAAGGAACCAATTTGGGTTAAACTAAAACTCAAAAACTCCAAAAACTCAAATAAAAACTCAAAACCATGCATTCCATCAAATCTGTTATTGTCACTACCTTGACTAGCAAAGATAGTTGACTAGAATGGTCCTGATAAGTGGAGAATGATTATGGTTCAATATTTGTGATGGGTAAAAATAACCAATTGAAACAATAGGGAATGCAAAGGACACTCAAACATGGAAGTAGAAAAACCATAAGGCTTTGGCCTTGATGAGGGCATCAGTGGACGGAGATATGTTTCATCATATACAGGGGTGCAATACACCATGGGAAGCATTTCATAAACTAAAAGACCTATATGACTCCCATTCAAATTTATAATTCATTAGTTGTAGTTGAATCTATTTAGCCTAGAGTGGAAAGATGGTGATGTGATGAGATTGGCTTTAGAGATACAAGCCATCAAACATGATATTGAATCAATAGGTGTAAAAATTGACATATACATGACCACATTTATAAAATACCTTCTTCCAAACTATTAAACCTATTTGGAGTCTCTATAAGCAAGAAATCAATTACAGACTCTCACATTTAACCTGTTGGTTGCAAATAAGGTAGAAAGAGAGAAGGCTTTTAGAAGGAAAATCAAAACCACAATAGGTGAAAGTGTGTTCTATGTCAATCAAATTCCTCTAAAAAATCAAACAAAGCCACAACTTCCAAAAATGAAGGTAATAACAAGAACAAAAACAAGTACAAGCGAAAAGGTGGCAAAAATGAAAATCACGGTGGTCAAAATTAAAAATAGAATGATAAACAAAACCTCTATTATGAATGGTATGACATAAAAAGTAGTCATGAGAATCATGAATGTAGGACTCCATGGGAGAAAATTGAAGCATACGATAAGAAAAAAGAGGGAAATTTAAAATAAATAGTCAAAAGAGACAAACTCAACCCAATTCACTAGTAAATGTGTATTTTTTAGTACAAATGATGAAGAAAATAGTGTCTCGATTAGTTACTCATGGTTTGATGCTTGGATTCTTGATATTGGCACCACTCAACACATGACTTTCCAAAAATTCTTCTTTGAGGAGTACAATGAATAAATTTATGGTTTAGTATACCTCATAGATAGATCAAGTTTGCAACCATAGAGAAGCACTACAATTTGACTCAAGTGTCTAGGGTTTCTAGACTATAAACTTGAGAATGTTCTCTACCTTCCTCAATTGAAATAAAACTTGTTGTCTCTAGTGCTCATAAGGAAACAAGTCCATTCCATTATATTATATAATGGCGATGTCATAACTAGGATAAAAAGTGATAATACGGTCATCTTGACTAGATATGAGGAAGGGATACTTCTCAAACTCAAGAGTGAGCCATCAAATTCAAAGAATTATGCTCATCTCATGGAAGATAGAATGTCTCCAAACATGTTATGGCATGTTCTATTAGAGCACACTTACTATAATAGCATTCATGTATTTTAAAAGAAAGGTGTTG
This sequence comes from Torreya grandis, assembly GCA_037957365.1. Lineage (NCBI taxonomy): Eukaryota > Viridiplantae > Streptophyta > Pinopsida > Cupressales > Taxaceae > Torreya > Torreya grandis. Next base: position 95,749 of record JARHVA010002441.1, read on the forward strand.
TTAGCAAGCCTATATTTCCCATGAAATCAAATGAGAAGTGTGAAGCCTGCATCTTGGCTAAACATGCAAGAGAACCATTTTCAAAGTCACAGTGGAAACCAAATAGAAATTTTCATCTTGTTTATTTAGACTTATGTTCTCTTACAATCCTCTCCATTGGTGGTCATAACTACTTCATGTTGTTCATTGATCATTACAGTAGGATGACATGGATATATTTTCTAAAAAAGAAATCATAAGCCTTCAATATTTTCAAAAAGTTTTAAATAATGATTAAAAATGAAGCACAAATTTGCATCAAGATACCTAGGATGGATAATGGTGGTGAATTAACATCAAGAATTTTTAATCCAACATTGAGAAAAATGGGATCAAATACCATCTCATAGTTCCTCACACTCCATAAAAAAATGGAGTAGTTGAAATAATGAATAGAACTATGATGAATATGGTTCATGCAATGTTGTACTTCAAAGGGGTAAATTTTCACTTTTGGGTTAAAACAACCTAAATAGTAGTATACCTTCATAATAGATCACCATCAACAACTCTTGAATTAGAGACTTCATATGAGATGTCGTGTGGTCATCTCCCTTCAGTGTGACATCTTTGGATTTTTGGATCCACTTGTTACACATTGATTTTAAAGGAGAAGAGAAATAAATTGGACCATAGGATTCAAAATGGATCCACTTGGGATATTATGATTCCTCCAAGGCATTCAAGCTATACAATGGGAAATAGATGTTTTTTATCACAAGAGAAGTTGTCTTTTATGAGACTATAAAGGATAATGAGCATATTAATCGATAGTTGAGTCGATTGGATAAATATACAAAGTTTGATGTCTACAAAGAGAGTGATTTGAATGTTATAGACAATGAGTGGGTGACATAGAGTTGGGAATCTCTTAATTTTATATTATATCCTATATATGAACTTGAAACTCCTCCTGAAGAAGAGAGTGAAACTTCATCAGATATTAAATAGGGGCTAGTAGAACAAAGGGCAGATAGTGAAAGAACTTTAGAGGATGAACCTGAAGCATCTACAAGACAAAATAAAATGCTTAAGTGGGCCACTCAAACTCTAAAATATGTGAGGCTTTATGAAGTTATGAAAATAGGCACTTAAAGTGCACATGTAACCTCCTCTCAACCAGACAAGTCTATTGATTAAATTCAGGACATGATTAGAACACTCACATTTGATGATTCTCAAGAGGAACTCAATGTTGTATTTGATTCAAAACCAACAACTTTCAAAAAAGTTGAGAAGCTTGACTTTTGGAAAAAAGCAATGAAAGATGAGTATAATTCACTAGTGAAAAATGGGACTTGGAATCTAGTTGATCCATCATATGATTGCAAATTGATTGGCTACAAATGGGTCTATCACAACAAATAAAAGGTAGACAACTCACTTGACAAGCATAAAGCAAGGCTTATCGCAAAGGGGTATGCTTAAAAGGAAGGAATTAACTACAATAAAACCTTTATACCTGCAGAAAAATGGACTACCATTCAGACCATGTTTGCACTAGTAGCTCACAATGGATGGAAATTTTACCAAATGGATTTCAAAACTGTATTTCTAAATGGAAAACTCAAGGAAAATATATACATGACAAAACTTGATAGTTTTATAGTAAAGGGATAAGAGCACAAGGTGTGTAAACTTGATTTTGAGATCATTTTTTAAAAGTTTCCAAATTAGACTAATAATATACCATTGCATAGGACTCATCAAGAGCATTCAAACGGTATGCAAAACTTCAAAAATAGATCTCGTTTACTTCTTATGCAGTTGATCAAAGTTCTAGTCAAAACAAGTCAACAAGTGGTCAACATTGGTCAAACTAGAAAAATTAATGATCATGGAATGTTTATGAACCAATCCCATGGTGTAGATCTCATTGAAAGATTTCTGGCACATTTTATGATTTGAAAAATGGGGTCTGTATGTGTAAGTCATGACCAGTCAAAGTTATGGTCAAACTCGATAAAAATGATGATGTTGCAATAAAGTGATGTGGTCATATGGCTCAACCCAAGTCTTTAATAATTGTAAATCCCACCTTATTAAAGGGGTATAAACATAAACCATCATATATTAGGGAATAATTATCTCCCCATATTTTTAAATGTAATGGATAATTTAAAATCTAATTAAAATCGGGTATGGGATAATTATGAAATGTATTAAAATAGATTATGGATAATCATACCAATCAGAAAAAGTGGACCCATAACAAGTATATAAATGGGTCATAGGTGCATTTCATTTCATTCCAAAAGTTTTAAAGGTCTTATTGTAGATCTGAGAGCTGAAGAGCTGAGAGTCGATAGCTAGAGCTAAGAGCCAAAGCCAAGAGCCGAGAGCTAGAGTGAGAGATGGTTCCTTCTATATACTAAGTGTCTAGATTTGAGGCCATTTGTAATGCCTCAAAGACAAGCTTTACAGACTGTGTAATGACCAATAAGACTAGTTTGCATGTATCACCATTTTTGAAGTATTTAGAGTCATTTTCAGACTTCAAAGTAAATTGATGAAATGTTCTAGACTCTGAGATGCTTCTAGTGATATAATTATTTTCCTTAATTGAGTTAATTTGAGATATTTTTTAAAATATCTAATTAATAATTTTGGTAGATAAATTCAAGAATGTGATATTGCTTTCACGACAGGAAGGTGGAAGGTCCGTCCATGGGTTCTGGGACTTTTCAAAGGGTTGTTGAGTTGTAAGCAATCTTGGAAGATCCATTAGACAATTGTAAGATTTTGGACATGTACTTTTAATTCATATAAATAGATTAGTTCATGTTCTAAGTGGACCTAGAGATGTAACTCTAGCAATGGGTGAATTTTGTTATCAAATCGATTATCATAAGCTGACTTTTATGTTTTCTTTTCCACATTTGATTAGTTAATTAATTATTTTGAATGCAAAAGTTAATCATAATAGAAATTAATGGAGATTTTAAAATACTTGAGGTTTTGAGATAAACATTTAAAGTTCAAACATTGTTGCAATTCCTTTGAGTATTAAGAAAATGAATGTTTGACAAAAAGAATCCAATGTAAATGTTCTGACACGTATTTAGTGTTAGTTTATCGATCAAGTTTGGTATAAAAGTAGTTAGTGTGTTGGGATAGCATCTGATTTTATGGATTTGATATCATTTGTGTTCAATTTGGTTTCTTATAGTCTTACAAACTTTTTGGCCTTGTTTATATTCCATTTACAGTGTGCAATTTATGGGATTAGGTTATTTTCAAGAAACAGGAAGCCATCGACAAAGCCTTAAAAAGAGTTAGAGGCTTGATGAGCTTCAAATGATTAACCAATAAATACAGGAAGAGAATGCTTTCCTAAGAGCTTGGTTGTACTCCTTAGATGAAGAAATTACTTGCTTGAAATCTGAGTTGCAGGACAAGGATGAGCTTTTGGTACAAATGCAGAGTGAAGAAAGACACAGTCTTCACCAATTGCCTTCCACTATAGATGTAGGTACTATGATAGATGATTACATCATCAGTTATTCATCATTTATTATTATTTCTCCTTAAATTTTAGATATTGATTTTGGTAGTTTTGAAAAACACATTAAGGGCATTGGATCTAAATTGTTATTAAAAATGGGATTTGAAGGAAGGGGCCTTGGTAAAAATGGCCAAGGTATTCCTAACCCAATATAGGTAGTGTTTCTAACTATTTTTCGCTTTCACATTCAAAAGGAATAAGAAACTGAGATAAATGGTCTAGGGTTAGATGTTACCTAGATGAGGTCTACGCACCATTATCCAGACATTGTAGGGACTCCTCTTTAGCTATGGAGGATGACACCTATAGAAGAAAGAGACTCAAACAAAGAGGTTGTTAGATAGGTAGACAATGAGCTGCCAAGCAAAAGCTTATTCCTAGAAGTGCAAAGACTTCTTGGAGGGATGACAGTCCACTTTTGATATAAAAAATGTCTGATAAAAGAAGGAAATGGTGAAAGACTAAACAAAATAAATAAAGATAAAGCTTACCTGCTATCTGCTATCGGTCTACCACAGTCACTGACGTCGGTTAGTCTACTGGCATCGGTTGGTCAAGGTCACTGACGTCGGTTAGTCTGCCGATGTCGGTAGGGGCAATGGGCCTGGTGGTTGGCATCGATTGGGGAAATGGTCTTGGACAGGGTCTAGACGGGTTTATAGTCTACAAAATGGTCTGAGAGTCTATTTGGATGGTCTGAGAGTCTTTTTGAAGGTCTGCATAGAGCTGCAGGGTAGACAGTATGGTCTAAAAAAGGGATCAGATAAAAGATAGAGGCAGCAGGGAGATAAGGGTGAGAGAAGGCTCCTAGAGAATAGGTTGGGTTGTGATTTGGTTAACAGTCTGGTTGATGATGTTAAGAAGAAGCAGTAACTAGAAAACTAATTAATAACATAGTCTTAATAATTGCAATGAAAACACAAAAGAAATACTTACATGTGGCTTGCTAAAGAAAGAGTGTAGCAAAATGGTTACTGATGTAGAAGACTTCCTATAATGTGAACTCTTATAGCCTGTGATGCCTGGTGTGTGCCTGAGAGAGAGAGAGAGAGAGGTCTGATTCTAGGTCAAGCAGATCAGATGATTGGAGGATTGGAAAGATTGGCAGATTGAAGATTGAAAGGTCAAATTGTTGAAGATTGAAGGATTGAAAGATTGGTCGATCCTGCATTTGGGGTCGAGAACGTAGTTTTGAGGGCAACTGATGCCGGCAATACCACCGACATCGGCCGACTACTGACTGACGTCGACAGCCAAAGAATAAGAAAAAGGGCTAAAAATAGCCTTTTGTCTGTTCTTCCTTCTGCCGAGGTCAGCTGGTCGTGGTAAGAAATGGTCGAAGGTGGATTAAATGAGTGTGAGAGGCTAGAGGAAGGGATGAAATGGGGTCCTAAGGCATTTAAGACTTGGCATGGGGTAGTGGAGGGCATCCAAGGAGAGGTATCCTAGGAGGGGTGAGGTGTCAAAGAGAGAGAGAGAGAGAGAGAGAGAGAGAGAGAGAGGGATGTTATTAATTTAAAATAGATAATTATTTTAAATTAATAAGTGTGTGGGTTAGGAATGGTTAGAATTTAGAAAGGGACTGAGGGGGGAAGACGACCAAGGAGTAGACACGATTTCAGTGTCTACATTTGCCCCCTTTTGTCTTGTTGGTTGTTCTTAATGAACTGCAAGACAAAAATAGGAGTAAATTGCCCCAAGTGTGGGATAAGGTCTTTTCATCTTGTTGGTTATTCTGGTGAACTGCAAGACAAAAATGAATGTTGGTTGCCCCAATTATGGGATGAGGTATTCCCCCTCAAAGTGAGAGTTGAGGAAAGGGAACCTAAGATCAGGTGTCGATTTGACAGAGAGATGGATGGATATGGTGAAGATGGGGTGTGAACGCTACAAAAATTGGGATTATGCTCATACCACTTCACAAGATGGTCATGTCAAATTGTCACAGGTTAAGGGTCAAGGAGTGCTAAAATTGAAATAATCGGGCCCCAATATTAGTAGTAGCTGATCGGGTTATTCAATCTAAGTTGTAGCTCCAATGGTTATCGTGTTCCAGGTATCTCGGGCTCAAGAAATGCTCCTGGAAACATAAAAAAGTCCCAAGTAGTGTGGACCAACTTGCTCACAATCCTATACTTGTGAGGGTCGAAATGAGGGTTGCAGACAATTTTGCTAACCATTCGTGAGGTAGCATACATGCAAAAATAACCAAGGCAACGTTGTCTTGGAAGTGGTCGGAGTCGAAGGAGATAGTCGTGATCTCCAAGGTCATTGGTCGAGTCGAGATAGAGATAGATAGATAGTTGGTCGAATGAATGGATGAATGAAGGAATGGCTGAGCGAACCCCAAAAGATCTCATGTCAACTGAGTGATGCCTACATAGCCCCTATTGTTAGGGCCTTAGGTCAATGTAGTTTTCCCTAAAAGGGAGGAAGGGTTAAAGTTATGGATTGGTTAGACGAGGTCAAGTCATGGTCAAAGGAGGATATGGTTTGTCCATCAGGTAGATGAACAAATGAAGGAGGTCAAGCTAACCCCAGAAGACGTCATGTCATCTGAGTGCTACCTACATATCCCTGGTCAGTAGGGCCTCAGACCAATGTAGTTCAGGCTAAGAGGCAAAATGGTTGATGATTGGTTTTGGTCAGGTTGAGTCATGGTGAAAGGGTAAAAGGGGTTTGTCTATCAGGTAGACAAATAAACGATGGAGGTTGAGCTAACCCTAGAAGACGTCATGTCATCTGAGTGCTACCTACATAGCCCTGATCTTAGGGCCTCAAACCAATGTAGTTCAAACAGAGCCAAAGTGGTTGATGATTGGTCTTGGTCATGATGAATGATGATGAGGGTAAGATGATGTTACAGCCTTTTCCATATTATGTGATGGTGTATTCTGTAACATTGGTTGAGTGGTCTTTCATCCCTAGCAATTTTCCATATTAGTGATGGATGTATGCTAAAAATGAATTGAGTCTATTTATGCTTCAACAAGTAATGGTTTATGCTTGACATAAATTATGTGGTCGATAGTTTCCATGTGTATTGGTGTCCATAGAAACTATGTGAATGGTCTATGATAATGTATGATGTCATAATGTCATGTTGTTGGTCTAAAAATGTTTGATTGGATTTGGTTTGGTTGAGAAAATGATTTGGTTATTGTGACCAAAGTGTATGGATAAGAAGTGAAAGGCGCGTTGCTCTTTCATTGACAAGGACCAGAATGATAGCATAGATAGGGGTTGTTAGATCCAAAAGCCTCGTTCATACATTACGTCATTGACCAGTGGTTGTGTTAGATAAGTAATCGAATCACTTTGATATTAAAATGAGCTCAAAGTCCCTTGACTAGGTGATGTGATATGGGAGGATAGGGTAACCCTTTTTAGTAGAGATAACCTTGCCCCTTTTTATAAGAGACCCAAAGACAACTGCAAGCCAAGTCCATGACCCCCATTTTTTTTATTTTTTTTTATTTTTTTTCGCAGACTGATCAATGCGGGAAGTCCACATAGAGATGTCATTTGGTTTTGTGGTCATTTGTGAAGCTGATCGATGCGAGAAGCTTCTGAGAGTGCTATTTGTAGTAAGATTTAGTCATAGCCATCCTTCGAGGGAGTGGTCTATATTTTGTTTTTTATATGTGAGGACTTTGAATAGTTGTCCTTTGAGGGAGCAGTCTATTAGCTATAGCAATGATTGTACAGTTGTCCTTCGAGGGAGAAGTCTTCTTTTAGATTTTGTGACCTTGTGATATTTTGACATCAATTTATTTTTGATAGAATTTTGAGCCATGGACAAGACTATAGAAGTTCAAGGGCTCCATTTTATTAAGACAAAGCATTCATACTTTATAAAAGGGTTACATAGGGTTTATTTAGGGGAATAAGGTTGAAAGGAATGAGGATTAAGAGGATGGGGATTGCTTAAGGGATGAGCTCAAGTTAAATGTCAAGTGAACAAGTACTCAACTAATAGTAGAATGGTCACAGATGTAAGGCATTAAAGGGCTCAGGTTTTGATAAGTCCCTGGTCCATGCTTGTGCGTTATGATGTAAGGTTTGAGCCAATTAGGAGCAAACTTACCCTGTTTACTTCTTTCCAAATTGGTCACGTGTTGGTCGATGTTGAACATGAAGTTGGTTGATATGTTGTTTGATGTTTGGTCGAGGGTTTGGGTCGATGGATGGTTGAGGTTGGTTGATATTTGGTCAATGTTTGGTTGGATGATGTTTGGTCGAGGCTTGGTCGAGGCTTGGTCGAGGTCAGTTGATATTTGGTCATTGTTTGGTCGAGGCTTGGTCAAGGTTTGGTCAAGGTTTGATTGATTGATGTTTGGTTGAGGTCAGGATAGTCAGGGTAAGGTTGAATTCCCCTAGTTGTTAAGGAGAATGTTTGATAGATTTAGTTTGAGAGGGTGAGATCTTGATCTCTTAGATTGGAGGCAGGAATCTTAGAATCACGGATGATGATAGAGGCAATGGTTGGTAATGATTTGATTAAAGTGGTCAGAGGTTGGGGGTCATCAGGTTGGACCTCCATTTATTGTAAGACTTAGATTAAAGTTTGATGATGCTGTGGAGAGTTTTGTATGAGATCATACAAGGGCATCTTCATAGGGGTTGTGTGGTGAGGTTGTTTCACCACAGAGTCAGGGATTGTCTTTGAGGATGTTGGTCGAGATGTGCCCAAGACAGTAATCTTGGGTTTTAGTTGTGGTGAAGGCTTGGTAGATAGGGATGTCCAAGGGATAGAAACATGTCTTTTCCCTTTATCCTTTTGGGTTAGTGGGCTGGTAGTCAAGTTGACTGTGTTGATTTTGAATAACGGGGTTAAAGGCGGTGGAGGGACCATAGTCTGGTGTTAAGATCTCGATTTAGGTGATGATGTTTATGAGGCATGTGATGGTGTCAAAGATTTGGCAAAGGGGTACTCAAGAGGATCCTTGATGAGAAGGGTATCCTTTTTTTGGTGTTGATGAATGACAGCTTTAAGAGCACAACAACACTTAGTGTCATGTCCTGGTGTGCAATGATAGTGACAAAATTTAGTGGTGTCAAACCAAGATGGTCTTGATCTGAGAGTTGATGAGTGTGAAGGTGAGGAGGTCTGAGAGGCAAGGGATGGTGTTGAAGGTTTGTTGATAAAATGGTCAAGAAGAAGGTTGTCTTTCTCTAAGCATTAGTGAATGACAACCTTGAGGGCACAACAATGCTCAGTTTCATGTCCCAGCATGCGATGATACACACAAACTTTAGTGTCATCTAACCAGGGTAGTTTTGTTCCAAGATATTGGTATGGTTTAAGAGGTGGATGACTGATGTGAGAAGACTGCAATAATTGTCATAACATTAAGGCATAAGAACCCGCCAATGGGTCTGCATGTTTTGTTGTAGTAGGGGTTGATGACTTTTGTTTTGGAGGCGTAGGAGGCATTGGTCATTTTGGAGGAAATATATGTTTGATGGGTAAAGAGAGAAATGGAGGCAATTTGCCTCTGTGAGGTGTTGGAGTAGGAAGCACTCCTATTAAGGTGGATAGATGTGGGCCCAAAATTGAAGGTAATGATGAAGGTGGGGGAGGAATTCTCTAGTGTGGTTTAGTGGCCTTCTTTAGTTTGGTTTGAGGGCCACTGTTGTGCGAGGCAAGGTTAGATATGGGGTGAACACCAAGAGATTTAATCTCTTTTGGCATGGTGGACACCTGCATGGGTTTGGGTTCAGATGTGGATGGAGGTGAGTGAGATGTAGTGATCTCAGGCAAAAGGCAAGAGAAAACCATCACTGGGTCTTCCTCGGTTGAAGTGGGTGAAGGGACAGGGTCTTCTCTTGGTGGAAAAGAAATAGGAGAATGTGACTCCTCAAGAGGATAGAGGACAGGGATGATGGTGCCTTCTACTTGTGGTTGAGGAGTAGGAAGGGTATGGTCCCCCATTGGTAGGAGGAAGGATGAAGGTGGGGTTAATGGCGTTGGTATGGTCAAAGCATCCTCCAATATAAGAGAGGTCGATGGAGGACTAATAGGAGAAGAAGGCTCTTCTACCTGTGATGGATGAATAGGAGAAGAAAACTCTTCTACATATGGAGGAGGTTGGTCAGGGACAAGAGGCGAGACCGTGTTGACCGTGTGTATATCATGCTCTTGGGAGCTATCGGCCATGGTCTGGACATTGTTTTGATTAGGAGGATGGTTAGGAAAAAGTTGTCTGAATATGTCAATGTTTTGATTGGGTGGGGCATTTGGGTTGTCCAAGACAAGATCACCCTTGTCTATCATGTCTTGGACAATGTTTTTGAAAGTTTGGCAGTTGTTGATGTCATGGCCTTCGACACGGTGATAGTGACAGAAGTCATTTTCCCTATACCATGTAGGGATGGCTTTTGAAGGGTTGAATTGAGGTAGTTAGATTGGAGGGAGATTGAGGACCCCCTGCTTGATGAGTTTTTCCAACATGGAAGCATATGACTCTCCAATTGGAGTGTATTGACGTTGTATGTAGCGTTGTTGGAATTATTTTGTGATGCTTTGAGATGTTGAAGGTTGAGATTGGTCAGTTGTTGTTGAAGATGGTGATCTAACAACCATAGTGTGGGCCACTCCTTTGGACTTGGAATTGGTAGAAGAAGGTCTGGAAGAAGAAGGGTCATCAATTTTTGCGTTGGTATTACGCAATTTGACCTTATTTTCTTCAATAGAATGGAGTTTAAGCTTTTGAGCCATGGTGAAAACTTCATCAAAAGTGCAAAATGTTTGAACCTGCAAGGTGGATGAGATATGCATGGCACATGCTTGAGAGAAGAGGTCAACGAGCTCAGGTTGAGGTAAAGGGAAGGAGAGTTGGTTTATTAAGCCTCTCTAGCGGGCAACGAAATCGGCTATGGATTCGTCATCAAACTGCCTGATAGAGTAGAGGTCTGTAATTGAGACTTTTTTGGTGATATTGATCGAAAAGTGGTCAAGGAAAAGTTGAGCCAGTTGGGTGAATGTGAAAAGAGTGTCTGGGAAGAGAGTTGTACCAGTCGAGGGTAGCACCAGAAAGTGACATAGGGAATGTGCGTAGCAATAATGCATCATCATGTGCTATCAAGTAACAAGCATGTCTGAATGCTCATAGATGCTATTGTGGGTCTTCTTTACTCTAGAAGCGAGTAAACTTAGGAAGCTCCCACTTACTGGGATACGATCGGATTGGGACGGAGGGATGGATGGGTTCATTGCCAATTTGGTCATATGAAAGGACATTGCTTGAACCAAAAATGGAAGCCTCAAGATTAGACATTTTGTCCATCAGCATCTTGATGAGATCGACTGATAGATTGGCAGATGGGGTGCCCCCTAGGTTATAAGGTGCTTGGAAGGTGTTAGAAGAGGCATATGGCGTAGTCGGTTGTGCTTGTATAGGTGTAACATATTGATAACTAGTCATAGGGACAGAGGTGGAAGCCAAGGGTGGTTGTGCCATGGAGTTAGAGGGCACAAATTGAATAGGGTTTGCCAAGGGTGGTTGAGGGGTGGTAGCACTGGTTGAAGGGTAGGTAGTTACTCTTGTGTTGATGGGGGCAAGAGTAGGCAGGAAGGAGACAACTAGATTTTGAAATGGTGTAGAAGTTTATTGAATAGTCTGTGGTTGATGGGGGGCCGAAACCCTGATGGAAGTGGGCCCAGAGATAGGAGGAGAAGCCACACTTTGAAGATTAGTCATGGTCAGGTTAATGGTCAAAGTAAAGGCCGGAGTGGTCATGGGTTGGGTAGCAGACATTGTCGATATCGTTGCCACTTCAGTTAAGGAGGGTGGCATCCCATAGACTGGGTTGCCTGGAGAGTCTCACATTTGGCTTCTCATGAGATAATGTTGAAGGGCCTTAACATTTAGTTCAAGCAACCTTTCAAAGTTTTGGTCCCCTTTGGGGACAATAGATGGTCACATCGAGGTTGGTCGGGCAGGAGTATGTTCGGTCTCTGAATGATACTCCATTAAAGGACTAGTCATGGAAGGTGAAGGCAGAAGCGGTTGTTGCCTCACATGGTCAACAAAAGTCTTGGTTTGACTACGTGTCAAAACCATTCAAGGCAAAAGGTTCAAGTTTCAAAAACTATGTTTTTTAGTCTCAGAAAACTAGGATGGGTGTTGGACAGCAAGAAAGTCAGGTTTTTAAGTTTACTGTTTTGAGAAGAAAAAGTTTAGATAGTGACCGACGTCGGTAGAAAGACAGATGTAGGTGGAACAGGTTGCTGATGTCAGCCAGATAATCGATGGTGGTGAAACAAGGTTGCCAACATCGGTGGTAAAATTAATGTCAATTACTGTGTTTTCCAGAACTTCAAAAAATTTGAAAGTTTTTGAAAAGAAGAAAACATCCTCACTAGCTCAAAAAACTAGATAGAAACAGAAAAATAGATGAAGATAAATAGACCCTAAACGTTAAATCCTAAGAATCAAATTTTAGAATCATGTTGGCTTATGCCTTAGAGTGTGTTTGGGAAGTTGGCTTGTAGAACGGGTCCTAGAAGAGGTAGTCTAAGGCTGGTTTCAGGGTAGTTTCGGTGCTTAAGAGTCTGTGTTAGGTTTTGTACGTGGCCTGGTGCTAAGGAGAAAGCTCCCCTCACTTCACGAGGCCAGTGATAAGCTGGTCTTGCTTAGCCAGTATATACTTCCCCTAGAGATTATCCTCTGCCAGAGAACAGAGTGGGCTTTCCACTTGGTAGTGAAGTCCAAATGGGATTGTCGAGATGGGTAAGGTATCCGCTAGGTGATGAAATCCTAGTCGGACCTTGTCTCAAGTGTGTTTAGATGTTTGATTTGTGCAAGTGGTTTGGTCATGTAACATAAGTGTGCTACGATTTATTCATGATGCAGTTTTTAATTACTAGATGTGAGAGCTAAATATGCATTCAAGAAGAAATGAAATGCAATGTATTTTAAGCCCAAATTGAAATGTGTGTTCGTATGTAGACAAGTGAGAAGAGGTTGAAGAGTATGACTTGACTAGTCTAAGATGTAGGAAAAAAAAAGGATTCTTTTTAACTTTTGCTGATAGTGTCTTTTGGAAGAGATAGAAGAAAGAGATGCAATGAGAGACCTAATGCACCTATATGAATGGTTGTTTTTAGAAGAAAAAGAAATGAACCCAAGGAAAACTCCTAGGGTCCCACCGGGCGTGCCAGAATGTTTCTAAACAAGTTTTCACTTTCACATTCAAAAGGAATAAGAAATTGAGATAAATGGTCTAGGGTTAGATGTTACCCAAATGAGGTATGCGCACTATTATTCAGATGTTGTAGGGACTCCTCTTTGGTTGTGGAGGATGACACCTGCAGAAAAAAGAGACTCAAACAAATAGGTTGTTAGATAGGTAGACAGTGAACTGCCAAGCAAAAACTTATTCCTAGAAGTGCAAAGACTTCTTGGAGGGATGACAGTCCACTTTTGATATAAAGAATGTCTGATAAAGGAAGGAAATGGTGAAAGACTAAACAAAAGAAATAAAGATAAAGCTTACATGTTGTCTACTATCGGTCCGCCACAGTCGCCGACGTCGGTTAGTCTGCCGGTGTCAGTTACTCAAGGTCACCGACGTTGGTTAGTCTGCCGACGTCGGTAGGGGCAATGGGCCTGGTGGCCGGCGTCGATCGGGGAAATGGTCTTGGATAGGGTCTGGATGGGTTTATAGTCTACATAATGGTCTGAGAGTTTGTTTGGATGGTCTGAGAGTCTTTTTAAAGGTCTGCACAGGGCTGTAGGGCAGAGAGTATGGTCTAAAAAAGGGATCAGATAGAAGACAGAGGCAATAGGGAGATAAGGGTGAGAGAAGGCTCCCAAAGAATAGGTTGGGTTGTGATTTGGTTGACAGTCTGGTTGATGATGTTAAGAAGAAGCAGTAACTAGAAAACTAATTACTAACATAGTCTAAATAATTGCAATGAAAACACAAAAGAAATACTTTCCTGTGGCTTGCTGAAGAAAGAGTGTAGCAAAATGGTTACTGATGCAAAAGACTTCCTGCAATGTGAGCTCCTGTAGCCTGTGATGCTTGGTGTGTGCCTGAGAGAGAGAGAGAGGTCTGATTCTAGGTCAAGCAGATCAGATGATTGGAGGATTGGAAAGATTGGCAGATTAAAGATTGAAAGGTCAGATTGTTGAAGATTAAAGGATTGAAAGATTGGCTGATCTTGTATTCGGGGTCAAGAATGCAGTTTTGAGGGAAACCAACACCGGCAATACCGTTGACGTCGGCTGACTACTGACCGATGTCGGTAGCCAAAGAATAGGAAAAAGGGCTAAAAATAGCCTTTTGTATGTTCTTCCTTCTGTCGAGGTCAACTGGTCATGGTAAGAAATGGTCGAAGGTGGATTAAATGAGTGCGAGAGGCTAGAGGAAGGGATGAAATGGGGTCTTAAGGCATTTAAGACTTGGCATGGGGTAGTGGAGGGCATCCAAGGAGAGGTATCCTAGGAGGGGTGAGGTTTCAAAGAGAGAGAGAGAGGGATGTTATTAATTTAAAATAGATCCTAGGAGGGGTGAGGTGTCAAAGAGAGGAGAGAGGGATGTTATTAATTTAAAATATATAATTATTTTAAATTAATAAGTGTGTGGTTTAGGAATGGTTAGAAGTTAGAAAGGGACCAAGGGGGGAAGACGACCAAGGAGTAGACACAATTTTGGTGTCTACAGGTAGAGGATAGATCTTTCCATGTAGGATTGGGTTACGCTAGTGAGAATGTGGATATTGGAGAGATTTCTTCCATTGAATAAAGAGGACAAGCTTTTGACAGCCAAGATTCGAGGCCACTAGCAGAGTAAAATTTCTCCTTGTGAAGGAATGATGAGCAGTGTAAGAAATTAGGTAAAAGGGGTATTGATATTCCACACCCTCATTCTTACACTAAAAAAAGCACCAATAAGAATGTGAATTATAAGACTTCTGATTCATTTTTACCATTTAAGAAATTTGGTTTTGATATTCAAAAGATGTTGCATTCTTTTCCTTGTACATTTTACAGATTGAATAACCATTGTGATGCATATTGTTGGAAAAGACAAGCTTTACTGAAGTAGCTTGTAGGTGATAAAGACCATTCTCAGACTGGCAAAATGAGAAATGGCAAATGGGTAACCTCACTTAAGAAGAGGGATGTTTTCACTCATTGTCACATGAGTGGACATCGGGTTGAGAAGTGTTGGAAACTTCAACCATCCCACCATCCTAGTAATGGTAAGAAAAAGATGGCTTATAAACCTATTGATAAGGTAATTAATGAATTTTTTGTTTAATCAACCCATACAGATGTCAATAAATCCACTAATGGAATTAAACACCCTAAACAAGAGAATCTAATAAAGAGGGTTAGTAAATAGTTTCTTAATTTCATGTTGTCATGATTAGTGGATTAATAATGCATTTATGTTTCAAAGAAATCTTGGGATCCTTATTGTATGTTGACAAAGGGCATTTACCCATGCTTTAATATATGCATTTTAGAGCTACTATGGTGGGAACACTTTGAGATAGGTTCATCATGCAAAATATTTAATTCTCAAACTTGTTTTTTGAAAATCTCTATTCTTGGAATTTCCAGTTTTAGCTTTATGAGTTTCCTATTGAATTGTTAAGGAATTTAACTCCTTGATCATCTTGGGAGATTTGACAGTAGTTGCACAGGTTGTTGGGTAGGATTCAATATTCCTACAATACTTGTTATAGAATAACTGCTATTTTGGGTTGCATCTATTTTTGGGCAATGTTTGAAATGCTAGACATTATACACTATTTGTTGTTTTCATAATGGTTTAGCATATCAAGACCCATGTTTGGGCAGTGTATTATAACATGGTCACAAAAATTAATGTATTTTATTTACATTGATAAATTTATCTTTCATTTGGTAGTTCACTACTTACAAGATGTGATAGTGGGCAGATAGTTGATAGATGTTGTGATCTTATTGGGAGTTGTAGGATATAGTGTAACTCATGCCTTATTTTTAGGCCTTTACAATTTGAGTTATGAATCATATTTTTCCATATGCTATGATGTGGGTTATATACTTGGATGTGTTGTAGAGAACCATGTAGCATTATTGAAGATATTTAGGATCTCAGATCTATGTAGAGGCTCATTAAAGTTGTACAGTAGAGGAGATCACTAGGCTTATCTATGTACAGGTTCTTGTGAAGCCATGCAGTAGAGGAAGTCATCACATTTCAAACCCTATTTCTATGTAGATGCTATGGATGATTGTGTAGTAGAAAATTTATAACACAAGGTGTGATTAGTCATATTTCCCAAGCATTGTAGGCATAGTTTTGAAACATGAGTAGATTGATAAGACCCATCAAAGTATCTTCAGAACCAACTAGCATTTCAAAGGATCAAGTTGGGTACTAGCTTTTAGTAGACTAAAAGCCTTCTTAGTGGGGAGGTGTGATCTAGAGATCATTTTTAAAAAAATTAGATTGAGACCTATATCATCGCATAGGACTCATCAAGATCTTTCCAATGGTATGCAGAAATCCAAAAATAGAGCTCATTTGCTCCTTATATAGCCAGTCAAAGTTCCAATAAAAATAGGTCTAAAGTGGTCAACTCTGGTCAAACTATAAAATTTATGATATTGTAATGTTTATGAACCAATTCCATGGTGTAGATCTTGTTGAAATCTTTTTGACATATTTTATGGTTCAAAAAATTGAGTCGGTATGTGTAAGTTATGACTAGTCAAACTTGATAAAAATGATGATGTGGTAATAAAGTAGCGTGGCAATATGGCTTGACCCAAGTCTTTAATTATTTTAAATCACACCTTAGTAAATGGGGTTAAACATAAGCCATCATATATTTGGGAATAATTATCACCCCATATTTTTAAATGTAATGGATAATTTAAAATCTAATTAAAATCAGGTATGGGATAATTATGAATTTTTTTAAAATAGATTGTGGATAATCATCCCAATTGGAAAAATTGGACCCATAACAAGTATATAAATGGTTCATAGGTGAATTTAATTTCATTCCAAATTTTCAAAGCTCTCATTGCAAAGTTGAGAGCCGAAGCGCTGAGAGCTGAAGAGTCGAGAGCCAGAGCCAAGAGCTGATAGATAGAGATGACAACTAGAGCAAGAGATAGTTCCATCTATATTTTTATGTCTAGATTTAAGTCCATTTGATGACATTTCTAATGCCTTGAAGACAAGTTTTATAGACTATGTAATGACTAGTAAGGACCAGTTTGCATGTATCACTATTTTCAAAGCATCTAGAGTCATTTTCAGACTTTGGAGTGAACTGATGAAATGTTCTAGACTCTAAGATGATTTTGGTGATATAATCATTTTCCTAATTTGAGTTAATTTGAGCTAATTTTAAAATTCTCAAAGTAATACTTTTGGTAGAGAACTTCAGGAATGTGAGATTATTTTCATGCCAGGAAGGTGGAAGATCCATCCATGGGTTTTAGAACTTTTCAAAGGGTTATTGCTAAGTTGTATGCAATCTTGGAGGATCCATTAGACAATTATAATATTTTGTCTACGTACTTCAAATTCATGTAAATGGATTGATTCATATTCTAAGTGGACTTGAAGATGTAACCTGAGCAGGGAGTGAACTCCGTTATCAAATTGGTTATCATGAGTTGACTTTTGTGTTTTCTTTTTTGCATTTAATTAGTTAATTAATCATTTTGGATAAAAAAATTTAATCATAACAGCAATTAATGGAGATTTTCAAACACTTCAGGTTTTGAGATAAACACATTTTTAAATATCAAACATTGTTGCAATTCCTTTAGTATTTTGGGAAAATGAATGTTTGACAAAAAAATCCATTAATAAACATTTTAGCATGTATTTAGTGTTAGTTTAGGGATCAAAAATATAAAAATAATTGTATGGTTTGAAACAATCCCCTTGAGCATGGTATGTAAAACTAGTTGAGCACTTCATGGACATGAACTTGAAACATTTTGAGTTTGAAGATGCAACTCTTTTTGTAAAAACAATTGACAAAATAATTGTATTTGTGGTGGAGTATGTTGACAATTTGCTCATCATGGGGAACAATGAATGGTACACTATAAAATTCAAATCAAAGTTGATGAAATGTTTTAAAATGATTGATTTGGGTTATCTTCATTGCTATTTGGGTATTAAAGTAATTAAAAATCCAAAGTATTTCTTTATCACTCAATAGAAGTACATTAGTGACATTCTGAGCAAGTTCATAATGGAATATTGTAAGCCTCTCAACATGCCCATGGAACAGAATCTCATATTGACATTTGGATATTCAACAGATTTGGTTGATGTCACTAAATATAGATAGCTTATTAGAAGTCTAATTTATGTGACTACCACTCAACCAAATATATCATTTTCAGTTGGTATCCTCTCAAAATTCATGCAAAAACCCAAGGAGAGTCATTATATAGCAATAAAAAGGGTCCTCAGATATCTCAAAGGCACACAACATTTTGGGCTCAAATACTCCAGCATAGGAGACTTCAAATTGGTTAGGTATTCAGATTCCAACTATGTTATTGATCATGAAGATGAAAATTCCACCTCAGGTTCTCTAATGAATCAGTGCTAGCAATGTATTCAACAAAATCAAAATATATGGCCACTTCAAAATTAACTAGAGAGATCTTGTGGCTTAGAAGGTTTCTTTCAAATTTTTAGGAGCAATAGGTTTCATCACCACCTCTCATGGTTGATAACACTTATACAATCTAAATGGAAAATAATCTAATATTTCACGACCAAACTAAGCATATCAATACCAAATTTCATATGATTTAGCACTATGTGAAAGATGGTAGTGTCAAGTTACAACATTACCTAATAATAGAGTAACCAGTAGACATCCTGACAAAAGTGCTTGGATGAGAAAATTTTGAAAATTTTAGAGGAATGCTTGGTTTGAAAACATTCCATTTGGATTAAGGGGGGATATAATATTATTATATATAATATTTCCTAATTCCTAGGAGTAGTTACATATTTGCTTTTGTCTTCTAGTGTGTAGATCAAGAGTCCCATAGGTAGGTTAATGGACTTCTTGTTAGGTGAAGTGATTAGTCATCTTTTAGCTTATTAAATGTATTATTTGCTTTCATTTCAATTTAAATCATGAAATAGAATTTCATTGTCATTCCTTCAACATTATTTATAGGATGTCATTCCAGATCTTGCTTTCGCAGAATAATACTGACCCTATCGACTTTGTTTTATATGATTTGCATATAGTGTCACCTGAACCAACTCTATACTCTTCATAATCAAATGAATTAACCTATTTTGCTAGTAATTAATTCATTTTTCATTTTAGTTACTTAATTGCTTATAGTTAAAAAACATAGACTAATTAAGTGGTTTTTTAATTTACTAATTTATTCACACTATTTTTCTCTTTTGCACACACTTCTAAATCACTTTACATTAAAAAGCATTAAACTTTTTCTTCGCATGGTCTACATACTTGGATTTCATCACCAATGGGGAAGCCAATTTAGGTTTTTGGTTAAGTATAAACACATGGTTGATGGTAAATATTGATAAAGCACTCGACACCCCTATCATTGTAGGATTATGAAGTGAGGGCGTAGGCCCCAATACCAAGCCAGTATTATAACTAATACAATTCCCTTTTAGCCTAAACTACCTAAAACTATCAATATATTTCTTTCTAATTTCTTTTATAGCCAACTCCACATCACATTAATTTCAAAATTTATTATATCTTAACAAAATTTAAGAATGATCAATTAGTTAGCATTTACATTCAAGTTTTGTTGCTTGCTCTTTGATCATTATATTTTGTATTACAAAACTTGCACTAGCCAACATCAGTGTAAGGTTTGTGATGTCTGTTCTAATTAGATCACCCACATTGATCTAATTTTTTGTGTGCTTCATTTTATTTGCTTAGTTATTATCTTGAAAAAAAATTCTATTGTCAACACACTATCATCCACGTCGACATAGTCTTTTATAAATTGTTAATATTGCTTGCCTTCAATACACAGTCACCCTATATGACTATGTATCTTTTCATCATATTTATTTTATTGTTTTTAAGTAGATATTTAATCTGTCTAATTTTGTATCTTTTTCATCTATTTAGTTTCTCTATCTTCATTACATAATTGATCCATACAACTGTATATCTTTTTGGCCTATTTTAGTTTTACCATTTGTAGAACACAGTAGAGTATTTCAACTATGTCTTTTGCATCTTATTGTATAGAAATTTTTCATAGACTCTATTGACCTAGTTGACTCTATACCTATTAGTTTATATTATTTTATGTTTCACTGACTTTGTCTCTATATTTCTTCCTTGCTTCTTTATTTTAGATTCTACCTTCAAGCATCATGAAATCCCCTGCCAAAATATTTTTGGACTATTTGAATCCATTTAGACACTATATGGGATGTTATTTTATTCCTACCTTTACTACCCAATAGGATCCTCATTCTTGCAACACCTTTTCTTACCTCTCATCTTTTGATTTCAACATGATTCAAATCACTCCAATAGAAGAGAATTATGGATCAGACCTATTTCATACTTATCAAGATAATTCTTACCTTCAAACACTTACCATACTATGGGAGTAATTGATTCAAGCCTAAAAAATAACCCCATAGAAAACCTTATTAACACCAACAACCCACCTCCTACCACTTTGCCACCTAGTAACCCTCCCCCTAATACCAATTTGTTGAATCCTCCTACTAACAACCCACCAATTGATACAAATCAAATTCCTACACAAATAGTGCAATAAATAAACATCATGCAAACATATAACACCTCTCAAATGATACAACTACAAAATCATTTGATAAACATGTCTAATCATCCTCCCATTCTTCTTCCCCAGAATAATAAAAAATGTATTACTCCACCTCTTAAAGATGCAATGAGAAATGTTATTCCCAACCTATCATGCACAATAAGATGCTTCAACACATTCAAAACAAACTTTTATCCCCTTTAATTATATCTATTGATATTGGTAATATATCTCCAACTATTTAATATGATGGGATTAAATGCCCTACATATTTTCTCAAGGCATTCAATAATATTTATAAAGAGTGGATCCAAACTAATACCTTTGCCACTACCAAATTTTTTGTTAAAATCTTCATCGGTGATGTATTAGAATGGTATAACCAAGTTCCCCAACATTATATATAGCAACTTGAGGATTTAGCCAATCCTTTAGTTAAATAATTCTAACATAATAATCTTACTAAAAATTGTCTTAGTCATTTCATCAATGCTAATCAATCTCATATCGAATCAGCTCATGATTTTATCAAATGAAGGAAATATTTGGCTCACAAATCTGATCACAACATGACTAATGATAACTTGTTCAAATTTTTCATCACAACTTCAACACCTTACCTCCAATATAAGGATTGAAATTTTTCTCCCCAAACTTTAAATAATGCTCTTGACCAAGCCAATCATCAAGATTTTCTAATGAAATAGTTTGAACCTAACACTAAAACCATCAAGGGATCTTTCCAACATTCAACCAATACAATCACTGACAATCCTTCTTAACCAAAACCAAGGGTAGCCAAAATGGAAAATCCCCAACCTTCCCATACATCGCTAATCATGAAATAAATGAAAAAACGTTTAGTTACTTTTAAACCATTAAAGTATTCTAATAATCCCTTTTAATGGTGTGATCCTACCCAAATTTTTTGGTTTCATGCCAATATAGGTCATTCCCATGAAACATGTTGTGGGCTTACAAAAAATTTCATTTCTTTTATGCTAGGGGATTCATTCAATTATGATACCATGATCAAAATTCATCATCGTGATTATGTTAATGCTTATCAAAAGAAACAAGATTTCAAGTCTTCTTCCTCTAACAATAAAAAAACTTTCTCTACATCTAACCCTCAATAATCAAACAAGGATATTTATGCGATTGACATCGATTATAATCAATACTATACCAATTCTAGTATATGAATGTGGCTAAGGTCAATTATTGATGCAAAACCACCCATAAAGATCCCATCACCAAACCAAAGAAACCATTTTTAGAAGAAAAAATTCTCAAATAACTACTACCACTAACTTACCTTTGAAAACCAATGAGTAACCACTTCCTCAATCTGAACCTCCAACTATTTCTCTTACTACTAAACATAATTTACCTTCCAAGCCTCATGTTGGTTCTTCCTCCTCCAAAACTCATTGGAATTTATTAGAAGCACCATCTGGACGAATTACTATACCTATAGTCTTCCATCACAAAGGAGAGAAATGAAAAGGGTGTCATAATGATACATATTGAAAAACCTCAATGGATATCATGACATGTTACTTTAAACAGTCCCAAAGTCAACATTACTAAATGAAGTGGCGATCAGTCCTAGTCTATGTCCAACATACCCACTAAAAAGGTTCAATGATAGGAGCCTCATTCTACTCATTATATGAATGCTAAACAAAAAAATAAGTGCTACACAACACCATGAATTTGGTGAGAGAATTACAAGGAGATATATATTTCCTCAAGGATCATAATGCTACTACACATGCTAACATGTAGAAAGATTTGGATCTTCATGAATCAGTGCATTATGAGTTCTATGAGTTATGAAAGTGAATCTTTGAAAATGATATTATACCCTTATTATGAAATTAGCTAAGGCATCATATGCCTATGCTTACCGAGGATCATCTATTAAACCATGCACGGTGGTAAGAGACTCATATCCAACCTAGTCTAGAGGGGGATAAAAAGATATTAGTTAACATTGTTATTGATGGATGGGTCATTTAGGATATCATAATTGATACCAATATTAAATTAAATATCCTCACCAAATATGCATGGAGGAAGATGACAAGCACTGCTTTACATCCTTCTCTTCATGTGTTGTTTATGGCCAATAAGACTTGTGTTCTACCTATTAGAGTACTTAAAGTTACCACCGTGGATATCCTAGTTGTTAATTTCAAATCCAACTTTGAAGTCATTGAGTTGGTCAAAGATGATGACTTTCCAAATCTTTTGGGTTTCCCATGGTGTTATGTGAATAATTTTGACATAAGTTTTAAGAAGTTTTAGATCAAATTTGAGAATGACTAGCAGTGTGTTGTAATCTCATTAGACCATGCTCAAGGACCTCCATATGTTAAGCTAGTTAATGATGATGAAGACATTAACCGCATCTACAATGTCACATCTCAAGGTATTAAATGCATGGATCCTACATTAGATGACATATTACATTAGGCAAATGCATAATCTATATCTAACACTAATAGTAATTCCTAAGACTATTGGGATTATGGTGAGTATGACCTTATTGGAAGGATTTATGGTGCTATAAGAAGTTGAGAATATGATCTATAGAACTACCATAAATGTCCTAAATTTATTATCTTCTTCATGGATAATTTATAACTATGCCACCCATAAGGATAGATGAAGCTCCAAGATTTCATGGTTAGATGGAAGTCTACAAGTTTTTATAATGGTTAGAAGCCTTCTATGACTCTGACATTGATCAGGTACATTCAATTATCCATATCTTTGATGGCATAGTTATGCGGTGGTAGAGAACTCATCATTATAACTTACTTACATGGGATCAAGTACCATCAATTTCACTATGATAACCATGTTTGTAACACAATAATTTATAGTGGCATTAATGCTCTTAAACCTCATCTTAAATCTTGAAAGACTATGTAAAGGGTAGATGAAACATTTTTGCCTAAGTACCTTTGGGTTCACGCATTTTATGGTACTCTACACACTTGGACTAGAGCATGGTGTGTACTGAAGAATAACATATGGAAATAGATTATTGGAATTTCCTTAAGAGTAATATGATTACAACATTATCTTACTCATCTCCACAAATGGATTTATGCCTCATATTACAAGCCATGCACCAAGCTATTATTGGTGACCCAACCCTAATTAAAGATTGCATCAGATGCATAGATGGTGTGTGGGGGGAAAGCTTGACCATTTTCTAAGAACCTAATATGGAAGAATCATCTCCATTTCCTAAACCTAAACTATACCACTCATGAGAGAACAAATCTATAAAGGTAAACAAAATTTCATGTACTCAGTTGACAAAGGTGTCAGTTCTGATCTGCCTAACCCATATATTGATCATTTATATTTACATACTAAGTATGGCACGTGTAATTTTTTTAAATCTAGGATGAAAAACACTTGTACTTAGAGCCACTTTATATTATCCAATGTAGTATTGGCATGGAGTAAATGTCCAAGATGTCTATTGTGGGAAACTATTGGTCTGATATAGATATCTCCAAGGTGTTTAAACTATTAAAAGAGTATTAAGACATCTTCCAAAAAAATATATAGAAATGAAAGGATTTCATTCTTCCTTAGGTAAGATGCACATAAATTTGGTAGAGGGTTCTCAACCTATTAAGAAGAGGCCCTATTGTATGAATCTCAACTTGTGTGTTTGAGTCAAGCAAGAAATTGATAGCATGTTACACATAAGATTCATTATTCCTATAGACAAGTCTAAATAATTGAGCCCCATGGTCATTAGCATCAAGAAAGATAGATGAATTTGGTCCTATTTGGATTATTGGGTACTTAATGTTACTTGTGTAACTAACCCCAATTCGATGCCGTTCAATGAGGAGATTCTAGAGGGAGTTGTTGGATGTGAGATATATACTTTTACTAATAGATTCTCTAGATATCATCAAATCTAGATCATAGAAGAGGATAAACTAAAGACCACATTTATAACTAAGTGGAGATCATTTCCTTAGAACATGATTCCATTTGGATTGAAAAATTCACCTGTTCTATTTTCATGGATCACGATTGAGGCCTTTAAGGATTTTATTCATAAATTCCTTCAAGTCTACTTGGATGACTAGATTATTTATGGTTTAGTGTAGGACCACTATTCTAATCTTCGACTTATGCTTGAGTAATACTAGAACCTTCATATTTATTTTAATCTAAAGAAATGTGTGTTCTCTACCCCCTTTGGCATTTTACTTGGTCATGCTATTTGTCATGATGGACTCTTGGTGGATTCAACCAAGATTGTTGTTATTCTTGTGCATTCTAGAACCAACCACCTAACAAGAGGTACATGTATTCCTAGGATACATGGGATATTATAAAATTTCATTTAAGGGTATGATAAGATTATTGTGTCACTAGAAGAATTATTGAAATAGAATAGTCAGTTTATTTAGACCAATATTCACCAACAGGAATTTTGTACACTCAAGAATAAGCTCATTACTACCCCTATTCTCCAGTTTCTAGACTAGATGAATCCTTTTCATGTGCATGTCAATGCCTCAAGCATGGTAGTAGGTGTTATCCTTTTTCAACCTAATGAGGGCAACCTTGACCATCCTATCTATTTTGATATTAGGAAGCTCACTCGAGTTAAATGGAACTACACAACTATAGAACACAAAGCTTAGTCCATGGTTTACTCAATTCAAAATTTCCATCAATACTTGTTGGCCAATGTGTTAATTTTATTTATAGACCATGGAGTGTTGAAGTACCTAATGAATAATTTGGTATTACATGGACACATTTATTGATGGATTGTGTTTTCCAAGAGTTTTAATTATCAATGATGGTGAAACATGGTAAGCAAAATTGTGGCCCTGATCATTTATCATGCATTGAATATGGTGAACTAGCAGATGTCATTTAAGATGAATTATTTGACATGAAACTTTTCCAAGTCACGCAAATGCCCAAAGATTTAGAGGATATTGTAGCATTTTTTAATATAGGTTCATCATCAGCCCAACTCAACACTCAAGAAAAGAAGTCATTAGTTGTTCATGTAACTCCCTTCCAACTCATAGGGGTGACCTTTATAAGCTTGGGTGGGATGAAATTTTATGCCATTACATCATGTAGCATGAGTATACTGAGGTTCTTTGATAAGTTCATGAGGATGTCATTAAAGGACATTATGTCAGTGCTGCTATAGTGTAGAAGGTCCTTTTGGCTAGCTTATGGTGGCCTACCCTGTTTAAAGATGTTAAAGCTTATGCATGCTAGTGTGATATCTATCAGTGCATGGGTAAGCCAAAAATATGGTATGTTATGCCCCTTCATCCTATATTGGCACATGAACCCTTTGAAAATTAGGTTATTGATTTTATTTACCCCATCAACCTAATAAAGAGGCATATGAACATGTGTTATGTTATCGTTACTAATGATTACCTTACTCGCTAGGATGAAATCACACCTACTATTATCATTTGAACTTGCACCTAATGAGGAGATGGGACAAGCTTCTCCTCATTCAAGTGAAACAATGAAACCACCACAATTTTTTGGGTATCCCTATTATGAGGTGGATCTCTAGATTAAGGGCTAGCTCCCCTTAATGCATCATTTAAGCTCATACTCATACTACTAACAACTTGGGGAATGAAAAGGGTTAGAACAACTAAAAGTAAACCTATTTTATTGGAGGTGATGCACCAAAATATTTTCTCTACTCACACTCTTGACATGTACTTTAAACCAAAATAATACTAACATACACTCCATCTAATAACAACCTTCTTCTTTCATCAATGTTTCAACATGGGGTCTTAGAATTGGCTTAGGCTAGGAAGACATAGATAATAGGAATTCTAAGACACACTATTGAATTAGCTATTCACTACACATGTAACTCCATTTGACACTTCTTTCTAACCTATAAAGAGAAGTCTTTGAACTCACAAGGTACTCAAAAAATTTACATGTAAAGGTAAGCTAAGATACACTTGCACAAGATAATAACCATCACATACACTTAGAGAATTCTTGAATGAGGTAAAAAATAGCTATCTTCATTGATTCAAGAAAAAAAATTGTAGGGCTTCTCCATACCCAAGCAGAGAGATAAAATAATGGCCAAAGAGGCCTAATTTATAGAATTTTTAAGAATAGAAAAGAGGGAAGCTCAAAGGTCATAAAAAAACATGCTCAGGCCTGAGAATAGAAATAGTTATGTTGCATGTATCATTGAGTGGGAAGTAGACAATGAATGTATCTTGAGATAGATGTCCATGTAAAATCATGGTAGACTCTTCTAAAATAGTGTAATGACTCTTCTACCATCCTTCATGAAACTACCTCCATCAAAGACCATCCATGAGCATTTAAAACTGTCAACAAGGAAGCTGACACATAACACTGCTTGAGGGAAATAGAATCCATTTTGACAGTTATAAAATGCTTTCCCTAACTACTAGCCATCCTTTGGACACCTATGTTTATGATTTCATGGAAGCCATTTTATTTGGTTGAATGTTATAAATGACTCATACCATCAACCTACCTATTTTTTGCTTGCTTTGTATGCACCAGATGCTCAAGATTCTACCATTTGTCACCTTTAAGTTTGCCCTCAAGTTCCCACCAAGGTTTTTTTTAATTCCAATCACTATCCCATAACCCTAAAGTTGACATCTATAGACCCATCATGAATTCCTTTGAGATATTTTCCTCAAACACTTTTTCCCATAGATCTATTTTCTTTCAAACTTTTTTGGCTACTTTGTTTTTGCACTTTTCCTGAGAGAATTCATTAAAGCTCTTTGCATCGGGTCTTTTCCCTCAAGCTTTTTTCCCAAAATAAATCCTTAGCCTCTTTTTCTGCATTAATTCCTTTAGACTATTTAATGAACCTTCAACTATCCTAAAAAAGACCCTCAAAAATCTTGAAAACACCCTTCCCAAAAGGAAAATACCCTTTGGGGAAATTGAAAAGTACCATCAACTTTTTGAAAATGCCCCTTCAACTTTTTGAAAATAGACCATTTATTTCAAGAAGAATACCTTCAAAGATTTTGAAAAGGACCAATCTTCAAAGGGAAATTACCCTTCAAAAGTATATAAAATGCCCTTTGGAACTTGTAAAATGCCCTTTCAAAACTTTTGTTTGGTCCACCTTCCTATGAAAATACCCTTCAAATTTTTTGTAAAGTACCTTTCAACTTTTTGAAAATGCCCCTTTGGAAAATTTGAAGTGACACCTTCAAAAATATGGAGGTTCCCTTCAAAAAATTTGAAGCACCATTCAAAAAAGTTTCAAATGACCCCTTCAGCTTGAAAATATATCTTTCAAGGAAATTGTTTTAGACAAAATGTCTAAGATAATTCCTGACACTTGATCCAAAAATAAATCCTTTGAAAGAAATAACACTTGAACCTTTGCAATGGGTTTTATGTGGAACACCTCCTTCGAAGGAATTTTACCTAATAGGAAAACCTAAAGTGGATGGTTGAGCTTTCATATAGGGGTGCCCAATTTTGACTTGAAGGGCCAAATTTTGGTTAACAAATTGGTGACTCATAGGGGTAGTATGTCTGCTATACTAACCAGACCAGTAGCCTAATTAGTCCATTGGGCATGGATTCATCTAAAGACTGAAATAAAAAATATACCTTGACCATGACTCAAAACCTTGATCAACAAGATAACTAGTTACTACCTCAACCACACAAAGGGAAAGGACACACAACAAAGACTAAAGTAAACACACAAGACACACACATGTGCATAAGCACTTAGGGGAAAAACAAGACACAACTAAAAGCAAACAAATATGAACATTTCTCTTGACTATACCTCCCTTCCTAGATCAAAAGGGAAGTATCTTAAGTCTCCTTCCTCATTAGATCAATGAGGGTGCCAGGCATGATTCTTCTTAGATGGGGTGTTAGATGACTCTTGCTTCCTCTTTTCTCTTTATCTTCATTCATCATCCAATGGAGCTATCTCCCATATATTTTCAAAGTAGGCAAGGTCCTTTTGAACCTCAAACCATGCCTCAAACTGTACCCCTTCATTTTAACATGACAAATCTAAAAATCCATGTATGAAGCAGCTTGTTGCAAGTTCATCTCTCCTTGAAGGATCTCATCATCCTTTTCCATTCTCATAATCTCTTCAAATTATTCAATGAGCATTGTATCATAACCATTTTTAGGTGTTTCTTGATTTAATTCTTCATGAATATTGTTGGAGGTGGTTGCATAAGTGGATATAGAGACAAACTCTAAGCTACCCTCCCAAGGCCTAAAATCATCATAGGTTGCTCTACTAATGATACAAGTTGTCTTCATGATGTTGATCTTCAACATGAATCTATTTTCTCTCATCTTTATCCTTTTTATCTAGTATCTTGGTCTTTTCCTCCTCCTCATACTCTTGGAACATTTGCATGTAAATTTACCACATGTCCTCTTTTTGAGTAACATCTTCTTGCTTGTCATGACTAGTCAACTCTAAGGGATTTATAAGTTTTTTGAGAACTTCAAATTCATTATATATGCTCTCAAATATTTTCAATAGGTCATCATATTTTGGCTATCCTGCATCATGAAAAAGAGAGACAAAAAAGGCCATTTCTTCATCTTTAGAGTCCAAGAGAACTTGCTTCAAAACATTTTTTCTAACACAAGGGGAAACTTCCTTCATATCCTCACAACCTGACCTCTAATCATCAACATTTATCCCTTATTCATCTTCAATCCAATCTAATATTTCAATCTCATCCTCCCTCATTATGACATCAACCTTAGGTACTTCAAAAATCGGGAGCTTGGCCAAAGGGTAATCCCACGTGGCAATACAATTCTCAATATAAGGAGGGGAAACATGATTAGTTGGAAGGGGTGGAAGGATGGTTTTGATATCTTCTTGAAGAGGGGTGGGAGGGAGTTGAATGGTTCCAAATTTCTCTTCCCTAATAACTTCTCCACTTAAGCATGATTTATTTCTTCCTTCATGAGCTGCCATCACATCTTTCCATCTTGGGAAGGTGGGTTCAAGGATATTTTCATGGGATTGAGAGGCTGATGAAGGGGTGAAATATATGTGTAGGAAACTTGGAGTTTCCTTGGGATTTGCACCTTGATTTCAAGTTGGATAAGTAGGTTTCGATAATTCACTTTTATCTACCATGATAGGTTTCATCCACATCTGATTTGCCAACTCAATTTCCCTTTCAAGGTGAGCTTCAAAACTCAATTTTTATTCTTCACAATATTCCCCAAGTGTTCTAGCCTACTCCATTATGATATATTATTTCCCTTGGACACTTTCTTAAATGGGTTTCCAAGAAGAAAAGTTTTGGGGAAAGGATAAAGAATTTGGGACACCTTGATGCAGCTAAGATGGAGGTTGTTCATAAGCTCTCAACCTTTCTTATAGGTGGAAGATTAGACCATAAATATCAAGCATATCATTAGAAAGACATGGCCAAATAGCTTTCTCTATAGGGATCCATTCCTTTTTTACTTCCTCCAAAGCTTCCCTCACACTCTTGACACAAATGTTAGGTATAATTTGACCACAACCACACCTAGTGTTAAGGTCTAACATATATTCTTGGTAACCAAGGAGATTTATTTTGAAACTATCAATGGAATGGCTTTGAGGAGAGTTAGGTGGAATAGATAGAGCATAAACTTGATAGGTTTGGTCATTATTAGCATATGCTTGATGAGGATCATAACAAGGCTTGATAAGAACTTGCTCATGATTAAGAAGAAGTGGCAAAGCTAGACATAACTCCTCAACTTGTGTTAAAATAAGCTCAAATTCATAAATCTCCATGAATCACTTCACAAAAGAGTATGAAACAAGAAAAAAACATTAATTGGTATACCTGGGCTGCTTAACCAATAGATTGTGGAGTCACCATTGATGTTTATTAGAATTGCCTCCAAAGGTTGATGTATTGAGGAGAACACCAAAACAACTCAAGGAATGGACTCAATAGTCCCACCAGGCATGCCAAAAACTATTCTCACTTGAACTTGCACCCAATGAGGAGATGGGACAAGATTCTCCTTATTCAAGTGAAATAATGTAACCACCTCAGGGTTTTGGGTATCCCTCTTAGGAATTAGATCTCTAGATTCGGGGCTAGCTCCCCTTGATGCATCATTAAAGCTCATACTTATACTACTAATAATTTGGGAAAGGAAAAAGGTTAGAACAATTGAAAAGAAACCTATTCTACTGGAGGTGATGCACCAAAATATTTTATCTACTCACACTCTTGACATGTACTTTGAACCAAAAGAAGCTAACATAAACTCCATCTAGTAACGGCCTTCTTCTTACAGCAATGTTTCAACATGGGGTCTTAGAATTAGCCTAGGCTAGGAAGACTTAGATAATATGCATTCTAAGACACACTATTGAATTAGCTATTCACTACACCTAAAACTCCATCTAACACTTCTTGTTGACTTACAAAGAGAAGTCTTTGAACTCACAAGGTACTAGGAAAATTGACATGTAAAGGTAAGCTAAGATACACTTACACAAGACAATAACCATCACATACACTTACATAATTATTGAATGAGGTAAAAAATAGCTATCTTTATTGATTCAAGACAAAATTTTGGTAGGGATTCACCATACCCAAGTGGAGAGATACAAAAAATGGCTAAAATGCCTACTTTATAGAATTTCCAAGAATAGAAAAGAGGGAAGCTCAAACGTCGTAGAAAAACATGCTCGAATCTGAGAATAAAAATAGTTATATTGCATGTATAGTTGAGTGGGAAGTAGATAATAAATGTATCTTGAGATATATGTCCATGTAAAATCATGGAAGACTCTTTCAAAATGGTGTAATGACTCTTCTGCCATCCTTCATGAAACTACCTCCATCAAAAACCATCTATGAGCATTTGAAACTGTCAAGAGGGGAGCCGACACATAGCACTGCTTGAGGGAAATGGAATCCATTTTGATAGTTAGAAAATACTTTCCTTAACTACTAGCCATCATTTGGACACTTGTGTTTATGATTTCATGGAAGCCCTTTGATTTGGTCGACTGCTAGCAATGATTTAAACCATCGACCTACTTATTTTTTGCTTGTTTTGTCTACACTAGATGCTTAGGATTCTACCATTTGTCACCTCCATGTTTGCCCTCAGGTTCCTACCAAGATTTATTTTAATTCTAATGGATATCCCATGACCATGAAGTTGACATTTATGGACCCATCATGAATTCCTTTGAGATATTTTCCTCAAACACTTTTTCCCATGGATCTATTTTCTTTTGGACTTTTTTAGCCACTTTGTTTTGGCACTTTTCCTGAGAGAATTCATTTAGCCTCTTTGCATTAGGTCTTGTCCTTTAGGATTTTTTCTTGAAACAAATCCTTTAGCCTCTTTTTCCACATTAATTCCTTCAATAATATTGAATGACCCCTCAACTATCCTAAAAAGGACCCTCAAAAATCTTGAAAACACCCTTCCTAAAAGGAAAATACCCTTTAGGGAAATTGAAAAGTACCATCAAATTTTTGAAAATGACCCTTTAGCTTTTTAAAAATAGACCATTTCGTTCAAGAATACCTTCAGATATTTTTAAAAGGACCATTCTTTGAAGGGAAAGTACCCTTCATAAATCTATAAAATGCCCTTTGGAACTTGTAAGATGCCCTTTCAGAACTTCTGTTTGGTCCACCTTCCTATGAAAATACCCTTCAGATTTTTTGTAAAGTACCTTTCAACTTTATAAAAACATCCCTTCAAAAAATTTGAAGTGACCCCTTCAAAAATATGGAGGTTCCCTTCAAAAAAGTTACAAATGACCCCTTCAACTTGAAAAGATATCTTTCAGGGAAATTATTTCAGACAAAATGTTCAAGATAATTCCTGACACTTGAACAAAAAACATGAAAACAAAACCTCCAAAAGAAAGAACACTTGCACTTTTTCTATGGGTTTGTGTGGAACACCTCCTCAAATGGAATTTTACCTAATAGGAAAACCTGAAGTGGATGATCGAGCTTTCATATAGGGGTGCCCAATTTTGACCTGAAGGGCCAAAATTTGGTCAGCACCTACCAAAGATTATAATGTTTCCACTACTACTAGGTTTATCTTAGAGAATATCATTACATAATATGGATGTCAGTTAAGTTTGAATAATTATTTAGGAACCTATTCCCTTAAAGACACCATCCATATCCTCTTGGCTACACCTTACAATCCTCTGGTTAATGATATAGTTGAGACATTCAATAAAATCTTGGGTAATACCTTCTCTAAGATTTGTAATAGTAGATGCACTAACTAAGATGATCATGTTTCTATGGTGTTATGGGCATGTCAACCACATACAAATAATTTAATAAGATCACACCTTTTAATCTTGTGTTTGGTACCAAAGTTGTTCTCTCGATTGAATTCCTTGTCCCATATTTTTAAATTGTGTGCATTAATTAATTGGATGATGAAGAGTCCTTGAAAGTGTGCTTTACTTCACTGTATGAGACTTGGTTTCTCATGAATTAGATTCAAAGAGTGGAGAAACATAAATAGAAGGCCTGGAATGATCCCCATTTGAAGAACAAGACTTTTTCTCTATACATCATGTTTTAGTATATGAATACAAGTTCATGCACCATTTGGGTAAGCTTCACATCCACTAGGATGGCCAATTCATTATTCATAGTATTCATCCCACTTACACATACAAATTGAAGTAATTAAATGGCCACTTCCTTCCTAACCATTTCAATGGTAGTCGGTTCTGACCCTACGATTTTGAGTAGTGTCTACCTTCATTAAGTAATAAGGTATATGCCGCTAGGTTAGTTTAAGCTTTTGGTTGTTTTCAATAAGGCATGGCATTGGTTGTGCACCCTTGAGTAGTTTAGGTTCAACACATTGTTCTTTATATTTCTTAATAATGTCATGGAGGACCATAAATAACTTTTAGTGTGGGGTAAGAAGGGTAGAAGAAGTAAAACCTATAGAGTACCAAGGAAATGGTCAATGGGAATGGGTGTAATAAAAATGGGTGTGTAAGTGTAAGAATATAAAGATAAGTGGTTATGTAGGATATGGCATGTAACCACTAAGCTAAGGTGAATAAGTGAGTTTTTTGCCTTTGGAATGCAAAATTTTAAAATTCTTTATAGTTATCATGCACTTCAGGAAAAGTGTAGGATGGGATAGATGTATTTAATACAAGGAAATCGGTGGTAATGGCAAGTGTTCCAAGTACATATCATGGAAATACCATTAAAAAATTAATTGTGTGAAGTGATGGATGAGGTAGTGGGGCATTAAATGCAAGTTGCCCATTTAAGTCTATAAAAGGGTAAATGCATATGACTTTACATTTTACTATTATGAAAATTCATGAAGTTATAGTGCCAAAGGAGAATTTTTGAGATGGTAGAGGAACATTTTTAGTTTCCAAATAAGTCTTGAACAACTTATTATGACTATTTTGAGCATCATAGAGTGAAGTATTTGTGATAAATAGATTGAGTGATGAAAGGGTGTGTGAGGACATGTAGGTTTATAGAATTACAGGTCATAGAAATTGATGTTTGCCATTAAAGGGTGTTAAAGTAGGAGATTTAAGTGCATCAACAAAGCAATCACATATTATTTTAGGAAAGGCAGATGATCATGTCTCAACCTTTAGGCTCCTCAAAGGGTGATGTGGCTAAAGAAAAATACCCATCATAGCGAGCCCCTGCCTGTAATACCAGAGGAAGAAGAATTTGAGAGCAGGGGTGTTCAACTAGTTTTGATTAGAGAAGAGGCACCTAAAGAGTTTAGTGCATGCATGGAAGAGTTATCATAGTGTTATAAGGATAAGGAAAATAAATAATCAATCATGGCACACCAGGTCTAGAAGAAGGTTGTTATACCACCTCCACCCCTAATATTGATAAAGGAAATGTAATATTCAAACGCAGTGTTGTGTGTAAAGAATTGGGTGTCAAATGTGCCCAATTGTAACATCATTGACTATAACCATCACTAACCTATAAATGAAGTATAATTATAGCATGACTATCCAGTAGAGTACTAGAACACAAGGAATAAACTTATATATAATATGATTATTTTCAATAATCTTAATAATGTATGATTGTTTCTATTGATGAGGGTTTTAACCACACCAATCTCATAATGAGGTAGCCTCTAACATTTTAGGATTTCAATGAAAGTGAACTCCACTCAAAGGTATGAGTTATAAGTATGTAGCCTTAACAATTAGTTGATGGAATAGCAAGTATGGCATGCAGGTTGTTAACAAGGTTTTTGGATAAGGGGTGGTCTCTAAAAAGGAATTAAAATCTAGATGAGTTGGTTGTTGGATGGTTACTAATCTAGAGTGGGTAGGTATCAAAAATAAACTCAAAACGAGGGAAGGGTAAAGTAAGTAAAGGAAGGTTATGTGGTCTTTAGGTATCACTTCACTAGCTAGTTTCCAAGTGGACAAGTTCTTTCAAAACCTATGCCTATTACTAGCAACTATTACACACACACATTCATACATGGTCAAGCAATCTAGGATGATAATGATATAAGAAACTCATAGGCCTCATTCAAAGGTTTCTCCTTTTAGGGAAGTTGTTTCACACTCTTAATCTAGAGATTATGACTCGGGCTTAGTGAGGTATCTAAGGTAACTATTGTACACATAGAAAACTATATTGAAATAAATCACTTCTACACACTTAAGAATATGAATCAATCAACTTAACTATCAATAATCAATGTAATTTACTAATCCTTCAATAGTTGTTACACATATAATATTAGCATATAAATTAGGATAATAAAGAACCCATTCATAGGCGTTGCACACTAAGATTTATTAAATCATACAACTAAAGAAATAAGACCTTATTACACAAACATTGGAAAGAAAATACACAAACACATGAGTTGACAACCAAAATTGCTTTTGCTCCTATATATTGAAAATTATCTAACCCCTTAAAACTATGGAATACAAGTGTTTAAATAAACATGGGGAAGGGGTTGCCTCATTCTCAATGTACATGCAAGATAAATTGCATGTCATAGTTATAACTTGAGTTCTAATTGTGGTCAAAATCATATAGAGTTATCTTATAGTTGTTAATAGTCAAAGTTAGCCTTTACAAAAATCATGCAATGTGTGCATGTGTAAAAAATGAATAAGGTAACTTTAAAATATATTTATAAATATAATAAACTATAAATATATAAAATATATACACCACTATAGAGTTTTCATGCAAAAAATCTTGGCCTTTCAAGGCTAATTTGATGTCTGGATGGCTACATGGACCTTAGTCGACATAGTAGTTGTGGCAGTAAACATGGAAATTGTGTTTGTTGATGTGGAACTCAAAGTCGTAGCCTAAGTTTGCTTCTTTTTTCACTTCTATTTCAAGCCAACACTTATGTGACACATCATGTTGCTATCAAATTATGTCCAAATTCAAAAGAGGCAATCTATGTACTCTGTCAACCTATCCTAGGATCTTTGCATGCTTTGTCTTAGTTTTCTAGAAGTTTATCTTGAAAATTTCAACTTGTCACTTTCTTTTCAACAAAGCTTAACTCGACCTCTATGTCTTCCAATGGCAAGCCCTATAGGCTTTGCTTAAATATAAGGCCTCTTGAATGAATCGATCAAAGTTAATCTTATTGATCAACTTCCCTATAGCATATTTGACTTTTGATAATTTTAAATCATTAAAATTTTGTAAGATGAGGGTCTTGTGTTCTTGGTACTTCAGTATCAAAGCCCTAGTAGTTATCAACCATTCCCTAGCCTCTTCCATCTTGATGACCACTAGGTTGAGTGCATTAGATGATTTTAGTGATGTCATGAGATCTAAGTGGCTATAAGCCTTATTAGTTATATAAAAAATCAATATCTTCAACTTATTACCATTAGACTTTAAAGAATTAAATAATTGATGAGTTTTGGTAACATGGGGGTCTAATTTAGCTTGCATGAATTCTACTGCTTCTAAATAATTGTAACACTTAAAAGATGCCTCTTGGACCTCAACTTAAATGCCAATTGGTATATACACAGTATTTTATTGCTCTTTCAATTTCTCTAGTTCAACTTCTAATTCCTATCAAGCCAACTCTATGCCCTCATGGATTGCTCCCATGGCATCTTTTTGTGCCTCGGCTATAGATCTAAAGTCTTCAGTATATGGATTTTTCCCCAATTGTCTATTTTGTCTTTTGGTTAGGGAGAAGACCTATTGCCTTTCTTTAAAAATCAATTCCCTACCAGCATCATCTTCGAACTTGCTATTCCTCACCCTCTGAATGTTTTCATATGGTTTATCAAAAAAGGATGTTATAGAGGGGAGCTCTACTATTTTAAATTTGGGCAATAGAGAGGTTTTGGCTCTTACATCAATGGCCCAAAGAGCAATTGTCAATTGATTAAGGTCTATCTCTTTTGTGTTTTTAACCATAACCTCTTCTTTAGCCTCCTTAGCTATTTGTTGCTTATTTACTACTTTAACAAAGGTGTCTGGAAAGGAAGGATATATAATCTTAAACCAATCCAAACCTACATACTGGGGGAGTGGATGGACTGTGACTATTTGTGTCTTTGTCTTCTTTCCCCTACCTACACTTGTAACAATAATTACATGGGATGGAGAGGTGGATGGCATGGAGAGATTGATTTGGGAGAATTAGATATGGAGTTGAGGAGTAGACATAGATGTTTCCACCTTCCTATATGCCATTTTCTTCTTTAATGATCTGACAGTGCTAGTGCTTAAAGTAATACTGGAAGTAGTCATGATGGAGGTGGATGACATAAGAGTGGAAAATGGATCTATGGTGGTAAAAGATGGAGTAGTAGTGGAAGCATCCTTCTCAATATTTGGGGTAAATAAGGAGAAATGAAAGAAAGAGGAGGATTTGAATGGATCATCATAGGTGGAAGTGACAATTTCCACCTTAGGAGTTGTCAAAATAGATGAAATAGATATAGATCCAAAAATGGGAATAAAAGAAGAGACCAAAGAAGTGGTCTCTAAAACTTGAGTACATATCGGTTCCTCCATAGTTAGTTATTATCCCTTGTCATCCTCGAGGCTCAAAGCTTTAGCTCTCTCTAGTTTTTCCTCTTCATTAAAATCTTTTTCTTCTTCCTCCTCCACTTTTACTTGTTGAGTCATGACAAGCAAGTTGTGTGTTTGCTCAATTGTAGGACTACCTACAAGGAGATTCCTAGGTTTTATTCTATAACAACTAGTAACCTTACGATATGAGGAGGGGCCTTTCTAGATTGAGGCAAGTGATTCATCTATGGATACCCCTAAGGATGTAGAATCTTATACCTAAGGGGTAGCTGTAGGCATTTTAATTACACTAGTAACTAGTTATTCTAGTCCTTTCTCTTCCTCATTAGAGGAATCCATATTTATGGGGTCTCTTTAAGCTCCCCTAGGGTTAGGTTCACTCACCCATGGTTCCTTATTTATAGCCTTCAACTTGAAAAGGCTTCCCTATGATGGTTCCCCTTGCTCTCTACACTACTCTATTGTTTGGCCTTTCTAAAAGTCTAAGTGTGTCCACCCTGCAAAGAGTGGCATTCTACTATGTAATTATTTCACAATGATTTAAGGTTTGAATCATACTTAAGTGATACTCCTTAAAAATAGTAACCCTTTCCCTTTCCAAGACCTCCTCATCATTCTTTACATTCATGAACAAAAAATCATAATCATAGTGGATGTGTTGGTAAGGGATATCAAGGCCTTGAATATGCTTTTGGATGATGCCATGAGGATCCCAATCCATATGTGGAACTATGGTAAAATTTTAACTCCCCTTTTTCCACCCACATCTTCTAAGTGTTTCCTCATTGTGTAAATCATTCTACCAATAACCACATGGTGGCCAAAAAATGTGTTCTTGTTTTTGGTTAGATCCTCCTCTATGCTCCACCATAGCTAGAAAGTAATTTCTTGCTCAACTAATTTATTAGGTATGTATTAGGGGAGACATATGGGATGAACCTTGTGCCCATAAATCATGATAAAAGTGTAATCTAGATATATAAAATAATTACCCCTTGAAGATAGCATCTCTACAATGCTTGCTTCAACCATAGCAATTGAAGAACCATGTATAGCTTGCCAAATTTGAGGATAAACATCCTCAACAATCCTCACCATATTATTATTATAAGCATAAACATGTAAAAACTATAAGTGATCACAAATTCAAATTTTTATGCAATTGTTGGCCGAGCTCCATAGTTCACTGACTTTGTATATTGTTCCCATAACAACATCCAAAAGATATGACATCATATAAAAGTGGCCTATTGGAGTGGGTCACTTATCCTTATGTATGACCTACTATCTTAAATGGAAACTAAAAATTTCCCCCAAATCAGATGTGGCATCACTGGTAAAGATCATGTGTAACAATAGTACCCAGTCCAAATTAAGGAGCCATAGAGCATGTTGAGCATTACCATGTCAATCTATACTCCCATCCTAAACTTGTTGATAGGAGTGGGATTCTTAGGATTCTTACCCTTGAATGTAATGGTTTCCTTAGGAAGGAGACATGAACTCAACACCTTTTTTTAATTCTCCTAATTTCATGAGACTAATCTATGTTTTTCAAGGTAAGCATCTGGTTCTAGTTATGAAAAATACCTTTGAAAATTTGCTCCTATAATGCATGTTATGATCATTGGATTGGCAATATGATGCAAAAAAACATCTTGTGTGACTTTTCCTATGAATAACATGTCTTGAAGGAGGTCTATGTATGGCATCATCTCAGGCTTAGCCATAGAAAAATGCAATCCTTATCTTTTAAATGCTAGCAAATCCTTGATGAATAGTCCCTCAAAGGGAGAGAGTTTTCCATCTAATGAAAATATGTCAACAGAATCGATAGCATCCCATAATTTTGAATAATTTTCATAATTTTAAAAAATAGAGACATCAAAGACAATGTCCATAAATTATGTTGCATCTTTAATATAATATGGTGATGGCAAAACTACTC
Organism: Torreya grandis; assembly: GCA_037957365.1. Classification (NCBI taxonomy): domain Eukaryota; kingdom Viridiplantae; phylum Streptophyta; class Pinopsida; order Cupressales; family Taxaceae; genus Torreya; species Torreya grandis. The sequence continues at coordinate 135,178 of JARHVA010002441.1, forward strand.
CCCTAAATGGTTTAGATGAATATGTCATTGTTATTATGTGTAGTGTCCATAAACTTCCCTACATTCTTTATCAATAATTATCCCTTCTACTAGTCACTGGTTTTACTCATAGTACTCTCATAGGTAGCTAGGGATTTTCTTGTATAGGATAGTAGTTGAAATTCAGTGTAAATTTGTTTGCAAGCAATGAAGATTTTAATGGTTACACATCATGTATATGACTTTAGCATTGAATTCTAGTTTGTACATTATAAATGCCCAATGTTCACCTATTTTTTATTTTCTTCATAGTTCAAATCTCTCCTTAGTTTTAGTTGGTAGGTAGCATTATCAAGTATTAGAATTATTTTGGCTTTATCGGCTAAGTATAACAAGTTTTTGGCATTTAGGAGTCAGGTATCAGGTTTTGTGTTAGGACCAGTAGTTACAAAAGACCCAAATAAAAAAATCCTAAAGACCAAATTCTATTGTAAAAAATGCCTGAAGACTAAAATTCAAAGTCTATATAAATCTTATGATCCATCGACCAAAATGTTTGAAACAAAAAGCTCAAAGACCAAAAATTTGTCAGACAAAAATTTTTGAACAAAAAGTCCAAATATCTAATTTCCAATAATGATAAGTCATTTTCAAATAATTTTTTTGGACAAAATGTTTACTACAAAAATTTAAAGACCAAATTCTATCAGACAAAAGTTTCAAAGACCTAAAAGTCCTGACAAAAAAGGCTCGATGCACAAATGTCAAATAAGTCTTCTACATAAATCTTGATGAACAAATGTTGAATAAGCTTTCGGATAGAAAACTTGATAAAAAAAATCTAAAGACCAAATCTATCAAATAAAATGTTCGAATAAAATGCTTGAATAAAAGGTTTGATGAATAAGTTTTTGAATAAATTCCTCTGAATAGACTAAGTCTCAAAAAACCTACATAGTTCAAAAACTCCCAAAAAAGCATTAATAGAGTTAGTCCATAAAATACATAATACCATGCCCATTTCTTCTAGGTATAAATATTAGGCATCAACCCTTTCAAGAAGTTGCACAAACATATAGAAGAAAGGTTCAATAATCAACACCAAAATATGAAAAAGTGGGTCCCTTTTTCTTTAAGAAGAAAAGGGGGATGTTGGGTACAATAAATGGTAGCTTATAGGGGAAATACTCCTGAGTATTCAAGAACCCATAACTTTAGTTCATAATCTCATATCAAACATGAACTATGCCACAAAAAAATATTAAAATCAAAAATATAGAAGAGACTCCTAAGCAAATTCACACAACATACTTGCCTTCTTATCATTGGATATGTGTGTGTTATAAGTGAATTTCATTTAACCCTTGTTGTGATGAGCTTTTCAAAGGCTCTATAAAGTTTTAGTTTTAATTTTGGTTTATCTTAAATCTCTTTAAAATCAAGGGAAGCTTAGGCATTACTCTACTGCTAGCCAAGTGTCCATAGCCCCGACAAAGATACCTTAGGCTCCTTATCTTCCTCTTACTTCATTTTCTTGATCATGATGCATAGTACATTGACCTTATTTATAAATTATCTTGGCTTCATTGATTTCTCTTTTGAACTGATTGGTTATTTTCTCATTTTCTTTCTTTTTCTTGATTAGAAATAGGAGAGGCAGAACCCTAGTGAGCTAGTATGGTTATAAAATAAATCATTACCAAAATTTCCCTGCCAGCTACATCTGTACCAAGAATTATCTCTTCCAAAAAGTATTTAATGTAATAAATGTGTCTAATCCAATAAAATAAGAAAACTTTCTAAATTCATATGAAGTACTTGAGAGCAACTTCCACATACCAAGTAAAATATTTAATTGTGACACAATCCAAAATGGTTCATGGTTTCATACCTACATCTTGAAGACTCTAAACATATAAATATACCCAATTTATAAACATGTCCTAAGTTGTGACTCTCTTTTCAATTTTCCCCTTTTTCTAAAAGTTTATTTAAGAATAAGATAAGGGCTCAACTGAGTTGAATTTTAGCTTGGTTATATCAAAACAGAAATAAGTCAGATTGTCACAAGAAACAAAAAACAAAAACTAATCTAGAAATCATTAAAACTAAACTAAGAAAGTAGGGAATATATCTTAAGAAAGTAAGAAACTTATTCTAAGAAATTATTTAAACTAATGTAAGAAATTAGGAAACTAATCTAGAAAATCAATAAATATATCCTAATCCTAACTCTACCATGCTTTCTCATCAGTTGGGGGTACATTCAAATGGTACAACCATGAGTTAATGCTTCAAGAATTATCTATTAACTAGATATATGAGTTCATTGCCTTATAGGTCCTTTAGATGGAATACATTATTGCCCAAGATCTCTAAAATATGATATGGTCCAATCCATAGAGGACCAAATTTATCATGTTGTCCTTTCTTTTCATGAGCAGTATCCCAAAGAAGCACCAGATCTAAGATCCTAAATGCCTTGACCTTTGTTCTCTTATCAAACCACCTTTTTACTATGTCTTAGTGTTTATTGAAGGTCTATAAGGCTTCAATCCTTAAATCATCCATTTTAATTATGTCCAATAGTTGAGACTCTACTTTATCATTTGGTTCCATGTAATCCTACATGAACTGATAAGTCAGTAGTTTCAACATGATTGGGAATATTTGCCTGCATCCATACACCAATAGATAGAGTAAATATTTAAGGGCTTACTTGTATCTCATTTAGTCTACCCAAAGGGCTTACTCTAATAAATTGGGCTAGTCCCTGGTATTATCCCCAATTGATTTTTTAATTACATCTATCAAGTTTTTGTTTGTTGATTATGTCAATCCATTTCCCTACGGGTAATGGTTAGTAGATGACCTCAGAGTGATCTAATTGTTAGATCACATTCAATGAACTCTACTGATATGAATGTTGGTCTAATGTCACAAACTAGAGAAATAAGGGTGTCAAATCTAGTTGTGATGTGTTCCTCTAAGAAGCAAATCACATCTTGTGCTCTTCAATTCTTTATGGCCATGTCTTTAGTCCATCTAGTACAATAGTCTATGTTAGTGAGTAAAAATTTATGGCCTACTGAGGAATATGGGTTAATGAAACCAATTAAGTCTAAACCCCACTAGGAAAATGGCATTCCTTCAACAATAATTTGTAAGGGCATTGTTGCATATACTTCCCTCTTGGCTAAATCTTGACATTCATAGCATGTTCTCATATGAGCATGAGCATCTTTGAAAATTTTTAGCTAGTATTATCCCTTTCTTAAGATCTTATGGGTTGTGGTATTCCCAAATGGATGACCACTGCCTATCTTTTGATGTAAGTTTTCTAGAATCTCTTTAGCTTCCTCTGTAAATACACACCTAAGATAAATGCCTTCCTAGTTTTTTTGAGAATGCCTTCAAATCTTTCCTTCATTCTCTATTGAGTTATGAGGAACAAGTACCTATAATCATATATAGTATTATATCTGTATACCATTCTCCTTTAAATACCTAAGCTTCACATACCTATTCAACAATAATATGTGGGTCTAGTTTAGTCATGAGTTGAATGATGCCTTGACCCCAAATGATCTTTGTAAGCTTGATTTATATGTCGAATTCCTATAGATTTTCCATCCACTTACCTCTATATTCACCTAATTTATACTGTGATAAGGTGAGCTTGACATCAAGGTTAGGTATGATGGAAATAGTACTATTTCTCAAGATGTAGTGTCAAAATTTCTTTACTACATTGACAAGAGTGAAGATGTGTTTATCAATCATGGAGTACCTAAGTTCTACTTCTTTCAAATTTGTACTCATAAATGCAATTAGATGCTCAATCTCATATTTCTTCTATATTATAATAGTATCAATAATATGTTTTGAAGTGAATGAGGACAAGTAGAAATCATTTGTAAAATTTGGACTAATTAGCACTGGAGCTTGAGATATTACATCTTTAATGTCTTGAAAAGACTTTCAAGCCTCAGTTGTCTATTTTATTTTAACATCCTACTTGAGCATTTCATTTAATGGCCTAACAATCTCTAAAAATCTTGAGATAAATTTCCTTACAAAGTTAATCTTCTTAAAGAATGATTTAATATCCTTCTTGTTGTCTGGTGGTGCAATCTTCAAAATTCCATGAATTCTATCTAGATCAATGATGATCCCCTATTTAGTGATGATATTTATTGAGATTTTACCTTCAGTCACTCCAGATATACTCTTCTTCAGGTTTAGTGAGATACCAAACCTTTTACATCTTTTGAAGATTGACTAGGAGTGGTCTACATGGTTGTTCTTATTCTTTGAAAACACAGTACGATCATCCATATAGATGATTATGCATTTACCTATTAATCCTTTGAATGCATGATCCATGTCTCTCTAAAAGGTGTCTCCTACATTTATAAAGCTAAATAACATCTTTTTTTATGCATAAGTCACCCACTCCATAGTAAATGCAGTATTCATTATGTCTTTTGATTGTACCAGTACTTGATTATAGCTTGAAAATCCATCTAAAAAGGACATTTCAGAGCCACTTACTATCTTATCACCACATCCAAATAAAGTAGGGGATAGTTATAATTTTCAAAAGCTTTGTTCAAATTCCTAAAATTGACACATAATATGATCTCACCACTCTTCTTTCTGATTAGGACCAAATTAGCCACCTAGGTAGAATGTCTGATTGGGAAGACTATGGTTGTGCTTAATAGCTTCCCCAGTTATGTTTGAATAAGAGGATATAGAAGAGAATTGATTGGTATCTACCTCTATCTGAATGACTTATTATTCAATTTTATAGGAATTGAATGAGTGATGACTTGAGGGTCATAAACCTTTAAGTATTCATATGTCTAAGTAACCACATCTCTGTATCGAGTGATTAAATCCTTCACTCATTGTCTTTATTATAGAGTAAAACTGAGGCCAATGTTAACATAGCATGGTCTATGTTCATATCTTAAATTTTCCCTTTTGAATTCAGATTCATTGACCTTGGGCTGCCTAAGCTATTGAGCTTGAGGATCTATGTCAAATGGTCTTTCTAAGGAGACCAACCTAGTTGGAATACAATTCTCTTTCAGTTAGAGAATACCTTCCTTGTCTGACTTGTCTTGATAGAGATTATTGACTTCCTTATCATCGATGATTTGGGACTAAAATTCTCCTAAATTAATAAGAAACTATATGATTTATTGATCATCATCAAAGACTTGGAAATTTTTTATATTATCAGGAATAGAAGGACAAGGTACTAATTCAATAGAGCATATCTTTACCTTGGATTCTTGGAGAGGCTCCAAATTAGTAATAGTAGTAGCTAGAAAATCTACTGCTTGATTTTTCTCTCTAGGAACTACTACTATGTTGAAAGCTTCAAATCTTTCAATTAGGTCCCATGCTCTATATTTGTACCTTCTCAAATAATACAGCTTACACTAATATTTATTTTTGACTTGGTTGACTACCAGCTCTGAGTCACTAAATACTAGTACCTACTTTACATTGTTCTTGAGAGCAAATTATAATCCCAAAATTGGAGATTCATACTCACCCCTATTTTTAATACAAGGAAATTGTAACCTATATGCTTCTAATAAATTCTTTCCCTATGGATCAATCAGTTTGATTCATATGCTTGATCCTTGCTTGGATTTGCAACCATCAAAGTGTAAATTCCATAGTTGATTGGAACCTTTAGATTCTTTCTCTTGCATTTGATTTTGCATAGTGTAAGTGTAAATACCAAGGCTAGGAAATTCATACTTTAGCTCTTCATTCTTCACATTATACTCTATGATAGGATATTTCATCCTTGATTCCCTGTCGATCTAGATTTGATTTGCATTGCCTCTCCATGGTAACCAAATGTGAGAGAAGTCTATAGAAAGATATCCATTGAGATTTTTTGACCAATCCCTACTCAACAATAGTTCATAGCCTTTAGGTATATCTGCTACAAGGATATCAATGGTCATCTAGACTCATGGTTCATATACTACTTGAATACATGCATTCATCAATTCTCCAACTACTGATACCAATGTTTTATCCAGTTGTGAAACTGTTCTCTTTGAAGGGCTTGGAGTTAGACCAAGCTTTTGACATATGGAAGTAGGCATAACATTATTCAGGCTCCAAAATCAACTAAACATTTATGAATATTTTTACCAAATGCTCTGATAGTCAGTAAAAAGGGTGAAACTTCTAGATTGATTTTATAGATGACATTGGTGTCAGCAGCTTTTGCTTTATCTGTAGATGCTTTGATTCTTTCCACAGGGGTATTCCTAGTAATATACTTTCATAGTATCTCCTTTTGTTTAGTGATCTGAGTTAACTCATAAAGAGTTATATTTGTTTTGATTTTCTTCATGTCTTCAATAATATTATATCCTTCTTTACTTGGTTCCTCCTTGTTTTGAGGCTGATCATTCCCTCTTAAGGGAGGTGGATTGTTGTCAGCTTTAGGATTGGGTGGAATCATTGTGTTATTTGGAGTAATAGATGTTGTGAGTGGTTACTTATTCCTATGATTGTAACCACCTTTCTAAAACTACTAAAAAGTATGAATCTCATTAGTTTTGTCTTCTAGTACATTAACATCTTTACTTGGAAAGGGAATCTCGTGAGTCTTAAAGAACATGGCAGTGCTTGAAGGGCCAAGATCCTAATGGGATTCTAGTGGATTATGCATCTAGTCCTATCTTTCTACTTTTGTTTGAAACATTTCTAATGTTGCACAAAATTCAATATAATCAAGCTCACCATGATGAGAAGTATTATGGATTATAAACCAATTAGGTAGAGTTATTTATACCATGTTTATCTCTAAAATTTTACTAGGTTGTTCCATGTTGTTTGTAAGCTTGTTAAATGGTCTATTGTATCTCTAAAATCTATAATTTTGATTACCACTTGGGGTATTAGCATTGCCCATCTTTCTTTACATACTGAGTAAGTCATTACTCAAATTTTTAACCATTTTTTAAATATCATCTAGCTTCACCTTTGTAGAATTAGTGATCTATAGAACAAAAATAGAGGACATGGCCAATTATTGATTATATTGATAACCATTGCCTTGTGCATGATTATTCAAGAAGCTTTAATTTAGATGTGTTGTCTATGTTAGAAGAGGCAGTGTGTATAGTTGGTTCTAATTGAATGCAAAAACATTTTGCTTTATGTGTTGTACTAGATTTAATATTGGGAAGTCATTATTGATGTTAGGTGTGCTAGGCACCTAGGGATTGAGTTACCTATCAATGTTGATGGCCTCTTCATATGCTAATGTTATGTTAGAGGTATCAGTTGCTCTTCTCAAGAATATCACAATGATTAGATCTATATAATTCATGTACATCTCTAATGCTAATGTTTCTTTTGGTTTATACCTTGGGGTTAACCATGTATACATCTTTTGAAACCTTGTATTAAAATCATAGATTAGCTCATTAGACTCCCTCTGCATGTTGGTGAAGTACTTATATATCAAATTGGGGTTAATGACCTATCCAAATTATGCTAAAAAATTTATTTGACATGCATCCCAAGAAGTGATAAAAATTTCCATTAGATTTAGATACCAATCATAAGTAGCATCCTTTAGTGTAAAATAAAATAGTCTATATGTAACATCCCCATATATAACATTCATTAATCTCAAAGCAGCTTTAAAGGATTTGATATATTCCTCTATTGTCTTTTCTCCTGAAGGAGAGAAAGATGGTAGGTATTTTTTAGGATTCTTAGGTAAATCATGCATATCTCCTAGGATGATAATAGCAGATCTAACTAACCAGGGTGGTTGATCCATTGGATGATTAATAGGGGAAGTATTCCTTACTAGAGAAGGGATCTTAGGTTTGTTAAGGATAATTACTACAAATTTAGGTTTCATTTGATTTGTCAAGGGTGAGATGAGAAGACTAGCCTAGGAATTACATTTGGTCACTCTTATGGGTGACTCTAGTGCAACTCTAAGTAGAAACTAACCTCTTTTATTAGAGGTATTTGCCCTCCTTCTAATGCCAGATAGAGTATGTTGTTGAGGGTTTTAACCACACTAATATCATAACGAGGTAGCCTCTAACATTTTAGGATCTCAATAGAGGTTAACTCCACTCTAGGGCATGAGTTGTAGGTATGTGATCGTAACAACCAGTTGATGGAATAGAAAGCAAGGCATGCATGTTGTTAACAATGTTTTTGGATGGAGGGGTGGTCTCTAAAAATGAACTAAAATCTAGATGAGTTGGTCACTAGATGGTTACTAATTTAGAGTGAGTAGGTCTCAAAAATAAACTCAAAAGGAGGGAAGGGTAAAACAAAAAGGGAAGGTTAAGTGGTTTTTAGGAATCATTTCCCTAGTTAGTTTCCATGTGGATAAGTGATTTCAAAACCTATGCTTATTGCTAGCAATGATTGCACACACACAGTCAACTATAGTCAAGTAGTCTAAGAGATATTGATATAAGAAACTCATAGGCCTCAATTAAAGGTTGCTCTTTTCAGGGTAGTTGTTACATACTCTTAATCAAGAGATTATGGCTTGAGCTTAGTGAGGTATTTGAGGGATTTGTTTCACACAAATAGAAAACTATATCAAAATAAAGCACTTCTACACACTTAAGAATATGAATCAATCAACTTAACTATCAATAATCAATGTAATTTACTAATCCTTCAATAGTTATTGCACATCTAAGACTAGCATATTAATCAAGACAATAAAGACCCCATTCATAGCTATTGCACATTAAGAGTTATTAAATCATACAACCAAAGAAATAAAACCTCATTACATAAAAATTGGAAATAAAATACACAAACACATGAGTTGACAACTAAAATTGTTTTTGCTCTTGTATATTAAAAATTATCTGACCCCTCAAAACTATGGAATACAAGTGTTTAATTAAACTTGGGGAAGGGGTCACCTCATCCTCCATGTATATTAAAGATAGATTACATGTCATAGTTAGAACTTGAGTTCTAACTATGGTCAAAACCATATAGAGATATCTTATAGGTGTTAATAGTCTAAGTTAGTGTTTACAAAAATCATGCAACGTGTGCATGTGTAAAAAATGAATTAGTCAACTTTACAATCTGATTAAAACTATAAGAAACTATAAATATATAAAATATATATACTACTATAGAATGTTCATCCAAAAAATCTTGACCTTTCAAGGTTGTGTTGGCATTTGATGGTTGCATAGACCTTAGTCGACATAGTAGTTATGGCAATTGATGTGGAAACTGTGGTTGTTGATGTGGAATTGGAAGTGTTAGCCTGAGTTTTCTTCTTCTTAACTTGTATTTCAATCCAACACCTATGTGACACATCATGTTGCTATCAAATTATGTCCAAATTCAAAAAAGGTGGTACATGTACTCTGTCAACCTATCCTAGGATATTTACATGATCTATCTTAGTTGTCTAGAAGTTGATCTTGAAAATTTCAATTTCAATCAATTTCATTCTACCAAAGCTTAACTTGGCCTCTATGTCTTTCAATATAAACCCCTAAAGACTTTGATTAAAATTATCTGAGGCCTCCTAAATGAGTTGATTAAAGTTAATATTATTTATCAACTTCCCTATAGTATCTTTGACATTTGATAATTTTAAATCATTCAAAATTTATAGGACAAGGGTCTCATGTTCTTGTTACTTAGGTAATAAAGCCCCAACAACTATCAACCATTCCCTAACCTCTTTCATCTTGATGACCACTAGCTTGAGTGCATTGGATGCCTCTAGTGGTGTCATGATATCTAAGTGGTTATAAGCCTTATTAGTTGTATAAATAATCAACATCTTCAATTTATTACCATCAAACTTCAATAAATTAAATAATTCATTAGTTTTGGTAACATGAGTGGCTAATTCAACCCACATAAATTCTAATTTTTCTAAAGAATTATAATGCTTAGAAGCTACCTCTTAGACCTCAGCTTTAATGTCAGTTGGTGTATGCACCATCTTTTGCTACTCTTTAAATTGCTCTAGTTTGGCTTCCGATTCCTATCGAGCTAACTCTATGCCCTCATGGATTACCACCATGGCATCCTTTTATGCCTCGACCAGAGATCTAAAGTCTTCAATATAGGGGGTTTTCCCCAATTATCTATTATATCTTCTGGTCAAGGAGAAGACCTCTTACCTTCTTTCAAAAATCAATTCCCTGCCAGCATCATCTTCTAGCTTCCTCTTCCTCACTTTCTAAATGCTTCTAAATGGTTTATCAGACAAGGTTATTATAGAGGGGAGCTCTATTATTTTAAAGTTAGGCAATTGAAAGGTCTTGAATCTTAAATCAATGGCCCAAGTAGGAATTATCAATTGATTAAGGTTTATCTCCTTTGTGTTTTTGACCATAACCTTTTCTTTAGCCTCCTCAGCTATTTATTACTTCTTTATTACTTTAACAATGGTGTCAAGCAAGGAAGGCCAGTTAATCTTAGACTAATCCAAACCTCCATACTAGGGGAGTGGATGGACTATGACCATTTGTGTCTTTGCCTTTTTTCCCCTACCTACACTTGTAACAATGGTTTCATGAGATGGAGTGGTGGATGGCATGGGGAGAGTGATTTGGGTTGATTGGGCATGGATTTGAGCAATGGCCATGGTTGTTTCCACCTTTCTAGATGCCCTTTTCCTCTTCAATGATCTAAAAATGCTAGTGCTAGAAGGAATATTAGAAGTAGCCATGATAGAGATGGATGGCATGGGGATGGAAAATGGATCAATAGTGGTAGAAGATGGAGTAGCCGTGAAAGCATCCTTCTCAACCTTTGGGGTGAGTAAGGGGAAATATAAGAAAGAGGATGATTTGAATGGATCATCAGAGGTAAAAGTGACAACTTACACCTTAGGGGTTTTCAAAATAAAACAAATAGATACATATCCAAAAATGGGAATAGAAGAAGAGAGCAAGGAAGTGGTATCTAAAACCTGAGTACTTATGGGGTCCTCCACAACTGATACTTTTCCCATGTTGCCCTCAAGGCTCAAAGCCTAAGCTTTCTCTAGTTTTGCCTCTTTATCAACATCTCCTTCTTCCTCCTCCACTTCTGCTTATTGAGGCATGGTAGGCAAGTTGTGTGTTTGTTAAATTATAGGACTACCTATAGGGGGAGTCATAGGCTTTATTCTATATAAATAGTATCCTTAGGCTATGAGGTGGGACCTTACTAGATTGAGGTAGCTACTTCATCTATGGCTCCCCTAAAGATGTAGAAACTTGTACTTAAGGGATAGTTATAGGCATTTGAATTACACTATCAATTGGTTGTCATGGTCCTTACTCTTCCTCATCAAAGGAATCTAGATTAATGGGGTTTCCTAGAGCTCCCCTAGGTTTAGGTTCACTCACCCTTGGTTCCTTCTTGATAACCTTTAGTTTGAAAGGGAGTCCTTGTGATGGATCTCCTTACTCCTTAGATTGCTCTATTGTTTAGCCTTTCCAAAAGTATGAGTGTGTCTACCCTGCAAAGAGTGGCATTCTGCTATGTAATTCCTTCATAATGATTGAAGGTTCCTGTTGAATCACCCTTAAGTGATCCTACTTCAAACTATCAACCCTTTCCTTTTTCAGGACTTCCTCATCATTCTTTGCATTCATGAACAAAAAATCATAATCATAATGGACATACTGGTAAGGGATACCAAAGCCTTGAATATGCTTTTGGATGGTGCCATGAGGATCTTAGTCCCAATGTGTGACTATGGGCAAATGGTATCTCTTCCTTTCCATCCATATCTCTGAAGTGCTTACTCATTGTGTAAACCATTCTTCCAATAACCGTGTAGTGGCCAAAGAATGTGCTCTTCTTGATTTTGGTCAAATCTTCCTCTATGATCCACCATAGCTAACAAGCAATTTCATACTCAACCAATTTGTTAGGTATGTATTTTGGGAGACATATGGGATGAAACTTTTGCATATACATTGTGATAATATTATAATTTGGAAATAGAAAATAATAACCCCTTGAAGATAGCATCTTTATAATGATTGCTCTGACCTTGTGCATTAAAGAACCATGTATTTCTTGCCAAATATGAGGATAAACATCCTCAAAAATCCTCAGCATATTCTTAGTATAAGCACAAACATGTAAAAACTGGAAGTGGTCACAAATTTATTTTATTATGCAGTTAGTGGTTGGGCTCCATATCTCACCAAGGACTTTGTATATTGTTCCCATTACAACATCCAAAAGATATGACATCATATAAAATTGGTCCACCAAAGTGGGTTGCTTGTCCTTATGTATGACCTACTATCTCAAATGGAAACAAACAATTTTCCCCAAAGTAAACATGGCATCACTGGTCAACATCATGTGTAACAATGGTACCCAGTCCAAATTGAGGAGTCGTAGACCCTGTTGAGCAGTATTATGTCAATCCACACTCCCATCCTAAAATTGTTGATAGGAGTGGGATTCTTAGGATTCTTACCCTTGAACGTAATAGTTTACTTAGGGAAGAGGCATGAAGTCAACAATTTTTTTATTGCATTCTCATGATTCCATGAGACTAGTGTATACTTGCAAAAGTAAGCATATGGTGTTGGTAATGACAAATACCTTTAAAAATTTACTCTTGTGATGCATGCTATGATCTTTGAGTTTCCAATATGATGCAAAAAATCATCTTATGTGACTTTGAATATGAAGAACAAGTCTTGAAGGAGGTAGATGCATGGCATTACCTCAGGCTTGGTCATAGTAAAATGTAATCCTTATCTTTTAAGTGCCAGTAAATCTTTGATGAATAGTTGCTTTGAGGGAGAGAGGTTTCCATCCAGTGAAAATATGTCAATAGAATAGACAACATCCCATAATTTTGAATAATTTACATACCTATTATCAAAAATGAAGACATCAAAGATAGTGTCCATAAATTCTATTGCATCCTTAATAGAATATGGTGATGGTAGAACTGCTACCCTAAATCATTTGGATGGAGATGCCATTACTATTACATGTAGTGTTTGCAATCTTCTCTATGTTCTTTAAAAATAATTCTCCCTTTCACTAGTTGGTGGTTTTACTTGCAGTACTCTCATAAGTAGCTAGGGATTTTCTCAAGTAGCATAACACTCTAATTTGAGTGTAAATTTGTTTACAAGCAATGAATACTTCAATGGCTACATGTCACGTATAAGAATTTAGCATTGAATTTCAGTTTGTGCATTATAAATGCCCAACATTCACCTATCTTATATTTATTACATAGTTCAAATCTCTCATCAATTTTAGTTTGCAGGTAGCATTAGAAAGTATTAGGAATTATTTTGGCTTTATCAACCAAGTATAGTAAGTTTTTGGCATTCGAGAGTCGAGTATCGGGTTTTGTGTTAGGACCGGTCTTTACAAAAGACTTAAACAAAAAAAGCTTGAAGACCAAATTTTGTTGGATAAAATGTCTGAACAAAATGCTCAAAGACCAAAATTCAAAGTGTATATAAAGCTTATGATCTATCAGCCAAAATGTTTGATGCAAAAAGCTCGAAGACCAAAAATCTGTTGGAAAAAATGTCCAAACAAAAATTCTAAAAATCTAATTTCCAATAATGATAAGTCATTTCAGAATAATTGTTTTAGACAAAATGTATGTTGTAAAAACTCTGAAGACCAAATTCCATTGGGCAAAACTTTTGAAGATCCAAAAGTCTTGATAAAAAAGGCTCAATGCACAAACACTAAATAAGTCTTCTATATAAATCTTGATGAACAAATGCCAAATAAGCTTTCAGATAGAAAAATTGATATAAAAAATCCAAAGTCCAAATCTATCAAACAAAATGCTTGAAAAAAATATCTGATGAATAAGTTTCTGAATATATTTCTTTGAATAGACTAAGTCTCAGAAAACTTGCATAGTTCAAAAAACTCTTGAAAAGGCATTAATCGAGTTAATCCATAAAATACATAATACCATGCTTATTTCTTATAGGTGTGAAGGTTGGGGGTCAACCCTTTCAACAATTTGCACAAACATATAGAAGAAATATTCAACAATCAAGGCCAAAATCTAAAAAAATGGGTCCCCTTTTCTTTAAGAAGAAAAGGGGGATGTTGGGTACTGTTGTCCCCCAAAAAATATAACTCATTTTTGAGACAACATTTGAACTATTTTGGTCCTATAGACCAAAATTGTCTCTTCCCTTTCTAAAATTTGTCTTGGGCATTCAAATTCCTAATTTTTCAAGCTTCTCAAGAATCTACGGACTCTACAGGCAGGTTCATTTCTACATGTTCAAAGACTTATGTAGGCAGGTTCAATCAAAAGAATCAATTTCCAATACTTAGTCATTTTTGGGATTGGTTCAGCGCATTGGTTTAATCAAAAATGTCCATTAGTAAGCATTAGCATCAGGTTCAATGCATTTGGTTAAACAGGTTCAAAAGCTCTCAACACAACTACAAAGTTCAATCGGCAAAGTTCATCACTTTGGTTCAATCGAATGGTTCAGTGCTTTGATTCAAGGCTTTGTTTGAATCATTGAACCAAAGCTTGGTTCAATGGTTGGTTCAATCAAATGGTTCAAAGGCAGGTTCAATCAAATGGTTCAAAGGTGGGTTCAACCAAGCGGTTCAATGCTTTGGTTCACCCAGTTGGTTCATCCACTCGGTTCAACGTTTTGGTTCATCCACTTCATTCAAGGGCTTGGTTCATTCAATTGGTTCATTAGCTTGAACCATTTTAGTTCAAAGCTTGGTTCAATGTTTGGTTCAATCAAATGGTTCAACAGTTGGTTCAATGCTTTTGGTTCATCAACTTGGTTCAACAGAGCGGTTAAATGAAGTGGTTCAACGGATTGGTTCAACCAAGCGGTTCACTCAATTGGTTCAAAGGAGCGTTTCAAATGCAAAAGATCAAAAGAGCTTCCTAAAGGACAAGTGTCCTTGCAAAGGGCACATGGTCAACAAAAGTACCCTTTGAAAAGGTCATTTTCAAAGAAGGCCGTAAAGGTAATTCTTTCAAATTTTTGTTTAAGGAATTCAAAAAAAACTAAGGCAAGAAGCAATTCCTTCAGAATTTTTGTCCGAAGGAATTCCTTCAGACAAAAAGTTTGAAGGAATTCAAGAAAGTGACTGTGGGAAAAAAACCTAAAGGAAATTCTCAAAGCCAAAAGAACAAAGGAACAATTCCATGGAAAAAGCCCAGGGAAAATACCTACGAAGAAAGCCCGAGAGACAGTCTGCAGGAAAGCCGCAAGAGACTGCCAAAGATAAAAGGCTGCCGAAGGACCCCAAAGGGTAAGTGCCCTTGCGGGGGACTCTCAGCTATCAACTTAAAGGGCATTTCCTCAAAGCTAAAGGGTCACTTTACCTTTGGGAGAAGGTGAACAAAGTGACTGAGATAAAAGCCTGACAGAATCCCGTGGATGTTGCCAAGTGTCATCTTTCGAGCCTCATTTCAAATTGTTTCTAAGAGCCACGAAAGCCACATGTGTCCTTTGTAAGTTAAGCGAAACATGCCAATTGGCATCATCTGCATGAATCTAAATGAGTTCCACATAGTTATATAGTGTTTCTAAAATGTGACAGAAGCTGACATGTGTCATCTTCTTCAGGACATTCAAAAGGCATCCAAAGCTTCTACAAGTTCAACGGATGCTTCCATGTGTCCTTCATCAAAGTCACAGTAGATGTTTCCATGTGTCATTTATTGAGACACAGTATCAAAATAGGAAAGCTAAAGAAGGACCAAGGGGTGATGTGCATGAAGACGTCAAATTCAAGACAGTGAACTAGCCATTGAAAACATATTGACGGGTGTGCAAATGTCAATTTCAAATCTCATAAAATAGTCATTTATCCTTGTAATCTATAGACCCAAATGCATTCACAAGCTTTAAGGCCAAAACCAGTAGGAAGCGACTAAGGAACAGAACAACAAATTGAATCCAGGACCCAATTCAATTAACCAGAAAAGGAGGAATGATGAAGAAGGATCAGATCACTAGGTGGACATTGAAAGTTGCAAACATTCAATAGCATGACTTGTTTCTCTATATTGAGAAAAAAAATGGGTAGATGCCCCTAATTTCCATCTTGTCTTTTTAATAGTTTTCAATGCAACATGATGTGTTACTATTCCTGAGTCCTTCTTAAAGAGGCTATATTAGGGACTCTCTTTTATTGTAAAAGGATCTCTTTTTGACAATCACAACGAAACTCTGCCCAAATTGAAAGGCATTATTGAGACTTTGAGCTCAATTTGTTGATCATATTTTGTGATTGGATTAAGAAAGAAAGTGACTTTTCAGACTTTGTGTTATAATATCTTTGTTGTTGGGGAAACTATTGTTATGTCTTTTTCCTTAATATATCTTTTGTTCCTTTAATTCAACAAGTAGAATTAGTGACAACAGTCAGGAAGGTGTCCTGAAGAGTCAACTGTGGAGAGACTTTGTGCCTCCATAATTGCCTTTAGTGTGTTTTTCTTTTCATTTCTATGTAAAGGACTTTAGGACAACTTTGTGCCCTCATTGTCCTTCGTATCTTACTCTTGAGCAATTCAGGTGGAGACTTTGTGCTGCATCTCGATTTGCTAGTTACTACATCCTTGGTTACATTTTGTTGTTACTACTAGGAGTACTCTTGTGGCTGGCTAAATAGTAATTCTGAAAGAAGAGGAGTGTTGTCTATCATTTCCCTTGAGTTTTTTCCTTTGATCTGCACGCATCATCTCTGAAGAAAGAGAGATGGATGGTTTGTCCTAACCTTGAGTATTATTTTTTGTTTATATATATATATATATATATATATATATATATATATATATAGGGAACCTCCCCTTGATGAGAGGAGAGATAAGTCTCCTTTTGATGTAGTAAACCTACACATTTAGATGACCAATCTTCCTACTTTGGTTGATTAGACCTATTTCATTTATCAGTACGCTGATCAACAAAATATTCAACCAATAATTTTTGGCAACTCTACTAGGGATATAATATGCATTATCCATTTATAATCTATCCATTCACCTCCACACTAACTAGGAAAGAACACATAGTTTAATGCCTCAAGCTGCAAACTGAAGCAAGGTCAATTCTTTTCCCATTTTTGTTTCACAATCTGGCAGATTCAAGGTATACATGAAGCCAAAGGGCTAAAGGTATCGTTGACCCTATATTTGAGTTGGTACAGCAAAGTGATTTTGATTTGTTTCCTTCACTATCTCATCTCCAACAAACTAAGAGCTTTCCTCCTACTAAAGCCAGATCTCCATTACCAGATGAAATATCTACTTCTATTGTTGATAAAGCTTTACCAATAATTACCCCTCTGA